>CAEGAF010038835.1:0-47922 GCA_903067075.1 Micropoecilia bifurca | reverse complement strand
TCCTGGTTTGCTGTAGCTCTTCGTGTCAGTCCTTTTTTTGTTTCAGTTGCTACCGGTGCTGAGCCTCTGTTTTTCCGCTCTGCCGTGCTGCCTGTCTTTTGGACTGTTGAGCTTTCATTAAATCATCTTTTTCATCATACCTGGGTCTCTGCGTCTCCTCACCACCTCCAAACCCGCACCTCGTGACATGTAGTTTACTTAAATGAGTTGGCAGCAGGCAGGATATCTGGGTCCTTATAAAACATTTCTTAAAAACATATTCAAAGGAGGACTTTACCTTAAAGACACTCTTTAATTTTAAACCAAAGTTTTGAAGTACATCAATAAGCTTTTTTTTGCCCCTTTGTCTGGTTGGAGAGTTCGTAAAGCTCGACTGCTTTCACACTAACGAGGCTTTCAGGTTCACCATATCCCAGTCAGTCGGGTGCAGAGGGGCTTGAAATGTTTCTACAGTTACATCATGTGATGTGGCTTAACAACAACTTGACATTTTTACTGCTTTCTTGTGGGGGTTTTTTTTTTCGTCTCTGGCAGGTTGAAGTTGTGAATCCTGATGGTTCCCCAGCTCCAGGTGTGACTGTGGTGGTGGATCCTGGCAACATGGAGGACGTCACCTCAGAAAACGGCCTCGCAAGATTTAGCATCAACTCATTTCAAAGCTCTCAAGCTGTGTTTATTGGAGTAAGTTGCGTGAATTGTGTCCCACCTCACCCCCATGAGGTCACTGTGAAGGCTTAACCAGTCACTAAGCAAATGCTCGTGTTAAAATAAGAAAGCTGATCACAGGTAGGGAAACAAAACGACTAACAAAAGCATCACAATAATTAGAAGAACCGAAAGTCACAGCAATAGAAAGAAGACAAGAATGTCTGAAAGGCTAAAATAGTGGGGCAAACCTTTTAACAATTGGGATTATACACTAATTTAATTATTACTGAATGTTTAGAAAGGGAAGAAAAATAGGTAATGGCGCTGCAGCTAAACTGAGGGAAATGATATTGCAATCTTGCAAACGGAAAAAATAAATCAGAACTTATGAACAAACTGATCACAAGGAGAATAAATCTGCTAATAGTCCACAGGTATGGAGCAGAAGAGTGGAAAATAGTCGAACAATAAGTAAATATGAAACTAGCATATAGAAATGTGAGGCAGAGAATAACTGGGTATGTAAGCATGGAATTTACTCAATAGTCATTGATAGAAAAAATGATCTTTTTGTCCCTCTATAATAGTTACATTTCTCTGTGTCATTTTTTACAGGCGAAGACCAAAGACCCCAGAATCCCAGCAAATCGACAAGCGTTTGCCTCCATGATGGCTCTTTCATACAAAACCAAAAGCAACTCTTACCTCCACATGAGTAAATATAGAAAATATGTACAACCCAACATTATTCTTTACCCAAGGCAAATTTTGGTTTAAAATCATTTTTCTTCAAATGGGAAGTTTCTGAGTGGAAAAGAGGCAGACACTTCTAGAAAGATAGAACTACGCAAAGAAAGGGAATTAAAAAATATATATTTAACTTTTTAAAGTGGTATATTGGATATTATTAACACCCTAATCACTAGTTAATGGCATTACAGTAAATGACCAATTTAGTTATTGCTGTCCAGCTTTTTGCATATCACCTATTATTGTTATTATTGTTATTATTATTATTTATCTTTTGTGACGAAGTGATGTCAGAAGGCCTCTGTCACGTCACCCTAATCTTTAGCTCCCTTCACAAATTCTCTGACTAATTCAAAGTGTCTTTAGTAGGGGAAAAAATTAACCTAAATGTGCCAAGGGTGTAATTAATTAATTTATTAATTAATTTATTTATTTTTCATTGTTTTGCTAAACCATAATGAAATTAATTAACTGCAGGGTTTCCCCAGAAAACTTGCTAAGCCCAGTGGTCGGGGTGCAGAGGCTACTACAGCATGGCGGGCTGCCAGGCTTATAATACACCGGGGGAAATCCTCCTCTGATAGTGAAACTGCTGAATCTCATAAGTGAGACCATCCACAAATAACAAGTTTTTGTCACAGGTTTGGATTCAGCTGAGGTGGAATTAGGAAAAACCATAAAAGTCAACCTGTTCCTCAGCAGACAGGAAAGGGAACAGAAATACATCACATACCTGGTAAGAACAAAATGCAGGCAGCCTGCAAACACGTATTTTTACTTCTATGACCCTGAATTGTTTGAAGCTCTCAATGTTGGGATTTCATTCATGCATGTTTTTGTCTGTATTCCCAGATTTTGAGTCGAGGGCAGCTGGTAAAACACGGACGATATCACATGAGCGAACAAATGCTGATGAGGCTGAGCCTTCGCGTTACCAAAGAAATGTTACCATCTTTCCGCATCATAGCCTACTATCATCCAAACTCTGAAGAAGTGGTTGCAGACTCCATCTGGGTGGATGTCAAAGACTCCTGCATGGGATCTGTAAGAGGCACAACAGCTGAACAATCGCACATCCATGCAAGCTAATGCTACTTCATGCACAAGAATATTAACTTTTGTGAAGTGTCCTGAAGGTCGCCTTGAGCTAAAATAAAAAATAAAAATGCTTTCTTTCTCTTTAAGCTAAGTCTGGAACCAGTGAGACCTGCTGCATTTTATGCATACCGCAGCAGCTTAAGTCTAAAAATCACGCAGATCCTGAAGCCACAGTGGGACTAGTAGCAATTGACAAAAGTGTCTCAGCCCTCAACAGGAAGCACCGCCTGACACAAAAAAAGGTAACTCATTTCGTCTGCTTGCCAAAATATTTGTTATTTTTGCACTCAGTTGAATTTGTCTGGTTGGTTAAATACACTTCTGCAATTGCAAAACTGCAACTTATGAGGGCAAATTAAACTCATCACTGGCTAAAGTTTATTCTAACTGAGGTTCCATCCTGCATACAGAACATACATGTATTAATTAATTATCTTTCATTAAATGACGGGTATCATACAGCGCATACCAATGGAATACAAGACAATACAAGACTGGCTGCAGGGAGGGTCAGACAACGAGCCATTCATTCAATTGCTTCAAACTGATGTGTGAAGTTGAGTGGCAGCATCTGGATGTAGACGGACTCATCTTTTGTTTTTAACTTGACTCAGGCAGAGGGGTGAGTGTGGGGACCGTCGACAATACCCAGCTGAGTGAAACCATTTTTTAAAAATTCCCAGACTAGCAAGCAGATCATCACCTCTGTACTTTATAGTGACAAATAAGAAGGATTGTACCATCTGGTAATTTTGTGATGCTCTCAGGGAATTGCTGTGCTTATGTGGTTGTAACAATAAACATGAAGAGTTGGAGAAAAAGCAGCTTTTTCAAAAAACAAATCTTTTTTTTTTGTACTTATGCACAAAACTTCCATTTGATGTTGAAAGCGTCTGAATCTGTTAAGCGGTTGTGTTTAAATCACTTCTATTGTGTCTAGATCTGGGACATGGTGGAGGAATACGACCCAGGCTGCACAGCAGGGGGCGGAGAGGACGGCATGCACGTGTTCTACGATGCTGGACTCTTGATGGAGATGAGCACCGTTCCAGGGACGCCTTGCAGAACAGGTTAGCTCTCACTCCTGCTGCTTTCTTGACAGAGTGGATAGCAACACGGCTAAATGTTGCCTGGCCAACTCTGAAACAAGCAAAGATATCTCTAAGGACTTCAAAAATAATCCCACTATTTTAGGAGTGATTGGATTAAACTTTTATGCATTCAAGTAAGTAAACATATTGTGTGATCTCATTAAAAGATGCCCTATTAAGGTCACCTGAAAAAATTGAGCAAAAACCCAGAAGTTATTTGGAAAATATCAGTTATAACTTGCACCTTTAAAACAAACCTGTATGGTCTTTTTAAAAAAAATAAAAATAAAATAAAGCTCTGGTGAACTTCAAAAATTTTGAAGACAACATTTCCAAACATGGCCAAATCTTCATTTAAATGTTTCATTTAATTGCTCAATAATTGTACATTCACAAACATTTATTTTTTTAAAAGTCCCAAACTTTACTTTTGCGTCGTTACCCATGAGGTTTGAGGTTTATTTTAATTTTAGATTGGCAGAAAATTGTGCACAGAGCAGGGATCTTCAGCTCCCTGCATCATGCGGCTGGTGTTTGCAACTTCACACCTTATTTCACCTGCATCTATAAAACCTCACTGAGAAACGATTTATAATCTTGGTGCGTGTAAATGTTTTCGAAATCTCTAATTTCTCTGTCTCGCTTGGAGATTGTTGTTCTCTACGTGATCCACACCTTTGAATCTAGAGAAATTAATTGAAATCTAATTACTAAATTTTGCTGCTTTTTCAGATCTCCAGTGCCCCACATCCAGCCGGAGGAAACGAGCCACCACTCTGAGACATAATGCAAGCAGAGCGGGTAAAAGTTTAAAAACCACAAGGATACAGAATCTCTGTATGGCAGATTAGATTATGGAATGAAAAAAAAAACCTCAATCACATGAAATACAGATATTTTCTGCTCTGCATGATTTTACATGCAGATCATCTTATTCTCCCTGTCTTCCTTCAGATTCGGATTTCTTTAGAGAAATTCATCTACTGCATCGCAATAGGAGAAGAGCGCAGCATACGAGTGGTAATTACCATCAGTTCATGTCATTTCTGGACAGGAATCAGCATATTTGGAAAGCGGTCATCGATTCTTACTGAGATATTCTTCTTTTCTTCATTTCCACTTTAGTTGAGGCAGGCATCACGGATTCAGATTTAACCGTCAGTCGCACTCAATTGCCAGAAAGTTGGCTTTGGCACGATGTGAAGACGAACGCTTGCCCAAGAAACAAACCTGGCTGGTGAGGAACAGAAACAGCAACACCAACACAGACGTCTAATGAGATGTTTTCCACAGGGGCTCTTATTATTTATCCATTTCAGTTCGTCTATATCACATGGGAAAACTTTCTTCCTGCCTGACACGATAACAACGTGGCAGCTGACAGGCATCAGTCTGTCAAACACTCACGGTGAGGAGGAATCTTGACTAACTTTTGCTGTTTTTACATAACAAATTCTTTCCAAATCAATTCCTCTCTCCATCTGCAGCTTTGATTTAAGGTTTTAAGGTGAACAAAGTGGTGGCTGGTGGAGGAACTTTGTTCTGACTTTGTTTGTTATTTTATTTTTTGCAGGTATCTGTGTGACTGACCCATTAGAGGTTTTGGTGAAGAAAACTTTCTTCATCGATCTCAGGCTGCCGTACTCGGCGGTTCAGGGAGAGCAGCTGGAAATTAAGGCAGTTCTCTACAACTACAGTCCTAATCCCATCACTGTGAGTCTGAACTATTCCAGCCAAACTAGTTAACATTTTACACAGCATGGATAATTTATTTGATGTTTAAAAAAGTACCTTTATGCACACAAAGCAAATGGGTGGACAATGTGTTTTTTGGACACTAATTAGCTCCTGTAAGCTAATTGTTTTGCTTAACCAGCTTGTATCAAAATTCCCAATTTCTGCCCAGGTGCTCAATTTCACCCCATCACACTGGTACTAATGTACAAAACTAATGCAATATTTTTGAAAAAGTGTATTTCTGGAGGGAAAACGTAGACATAGGTAATTCAGATTTCAAGATGTTGAAGCATCAAAGGGTTGAAACTTTTGCACCCATTTCTTCTAATCTTTTGTTTGTTATTTATGATACCTGAAAATGAATCCTGCTGGATTTAAAACCTTGTTCCTTGTTCTATACACTTTAAGGCGTATGTGGATCTGATGGAGGAAAACAACGTGTGCAGCGCAGCTCACAGACGTCTGAGCTACCAGCAGGAAGTCCCAGTGGCAGCTCAAACTTCCCAGCTAGTTTCATTTGTCATTATGCCTCTGAAGACAGGACACTTCTCTGTGGAGGTCAAAGCATCTGATAAAAATTCAAGCCTTGAAGATGCTGTCAGAAAAACACTGATAATGTTGGTAAGTCTGACTATGAAATCTGGATTTTTTTTTATTTTTTTACTTTATGAGATGTAACAAGAAACTTTCTTCTGAATTGATTTCCTAAAACTGGCACCTTCTATGTTTTCTTTCATTTGATGAAACGATCTACTACTACTGCCTCATACCAGTCATCACTGACTGATTCTCAGACACTACATAAGGTCAAACTGTATTTAGTAGTGTGCTCAGGTTTATTCAACCCAGTTCATTTTGAAAACACATGATGCTTGAAGGTTTGCCAAAATGATCTTTTAGCTTGATATGGTATCAAAATGTTGTTCTGAACACACTCACGATGTCCTGCATTTTAGAATATTGCACCGCTTTACTCAAACAGCTACAAATCTCAAACACAAAGATGGCTGCTTGGTCCAGGACCGGCAAGCACAACATGTCAGACAGGCGTTTTTAAACATACGAGATTTTATGGATTAATCACAGTGATAATCCTCCACGGGTTTTTATAATCTTGGATAGAAAATCAAACTCATTTGATTTTGTTATATTGGAGAAAAGCTTTATGTCTAATCATTTTAATGTATTTTAACAAAAACCAAAAAAAGGAAACAAAAGATTAAACGCAATGTATTATTCTGGGACAGCTGCTCGCCTCGACATAATTGATATACAACATAAGTTCTTCTTGTAGTCAGAAATTCTTGGTGTTAATTATTTCTTTACATTTTTGTAGCCTGAAGGTCAACTGGTAAAGTCGGTGGAGATTGTCACATTAAACCCATCTAAGAACGGCATTAGTAAGTTTACAAACGAGATACTAAAAGAACAGAAAAACAATATTTTTATTTTGCTGAATGAACTTCATAACTTGCTGCTTTCATCTCTAGACGGCAAAGAATCTGTAACGATCAGCGGTAAAATCCTTCCGAGTGACGTCGCTCCAAACACACCAATGACGACATACATGTATCTGACAGGTAATTCAAACAAGCCAAATATCTGTTGAAGAACAACATTTCTGAAAAAAAAATCTATTTCAAAAGCATTATACGTAAATGGTAATATTTGTTTTTAATTATGTTAAAATGTTGCAAAAAGTCTGTATGAAATATTTTCAACGACTGTGTGTGCAGGAGCAGGGAAGACGAATCCATTCCAAGAAAATATCATTAGTGGAAAATCATTGAGAGGTTTCTTCAGAGAGCCTCTGGGCTCTGGAGAGGAAACGATGATGACCATGACTCTGTCTGTCGCTGCAACGATGTACTTGGACAGCACCAACCAGTGGGAAGCGGTGGGGCTAGAAAAAAGAGCTGAAGCTCTGCAATACCTAAAGAACGGTATCATCAAATGACAACTTGATTAGCAATCTGAAGATGGATAATTTGTGGCTTAATAGGATGAAAGTGAAAAACGGTAAACTTTTTTTTACCGTTTAGGGTATCAAAGAGTGCTGACCTTCCGTGAAAGCGATGGCTCTTTTGCTCCATTTCTTGCCATACCGAGCAGCACCTGGTGAGGCAGACGACAAATAACTACATATTCATTATCTGCACACAAATATAAATAAATAACAGTGAGCAGTTCTCAAGGAGACACACAAATCACTCAAATTTCAACTTTGTTTGGAAGATTTCACAAATATTTCTGATGTTTACTGGGAATGGTCCGGAAAACAGTAAGGATCCAGTGGTTGGATGGAAATTCATTATTGATTTCAGATAAGAATGGGTTGAAAAAGTGTTCAGTAAATAATCATGTATTAAAGCCAATGTGTGCATAACTCCATGTCCGATCAAATAGAAACATTTCCTTTTATCCCAACTGTCCATAATAAGGTACATTTTTGTCTTATTTATTGTCAAACCATATATATTTTCATAAAGTGTAAGTGCATATCTGACTCATATGTCTCAATATTTCCTCCACTAGGCTCACTGCTTATGTCACCAAGGTGTTCAGTATCATATCCAACATGATAGATGTAGATTCAGCAAATATCTGTGGTGCCGTCAAGTTTCTGATCCTTACCACGCAGCAGCCGACCGGGATGTTTAGAGAAGTTGGATATGTGTTTCACACTGAAATGATGGTAAGTCATTTGATTTTATTAATAAAACAGAAGCAAAAAGGAAAATCCATTGATGTGGCTTTGCAGGGTGATGTTGCTGGCACAGATTCAGATGCTTCCACAACAGCTTTCTATCTGATTGCAATCCAGGAGGCACGAAGAATATGTGCTGAATCTGTTCCTGTGAGTACAACCTGGTCTCTGTCTTACACTTCAATATTCAAATGCTGCCCCTAGAAATCACCTGCTTTATTAGCAGTCATTTTATTTGGTTGTATAGAATAATCATGAGGGAAAAAAATACAAAGGTTTGCAATGTAAGAAAGCTAAAATCACCACTTACATTTAAACGTACAGAATGAATTCTGGAAACGCTTAACTGTTTACATAAACCATCAGTCCTATAATTAAGAAAATGTAAATTAGTACTTATATGAAATAGACAAAACCGAAATACCATCAGAATGACATGGGGCAAACGATAATAATTTTTTTTTTAGCTTTCTCTCCTTATATTCCCTATATTTACCTTTTTGCTAAATTTTTGCTCCTCCCAGATTTAACGCTATTTTTAGGATTGAATTTAAGCTTGAAAGATAAGTCTGTTTAAGTATGTATAATATGTCATAATTATTTAAAATCATAATTATTTTTCTTTCAGTCAATGACCCAAAGTATAGTGCGAGCAGCAGCCTATCTGGAGCAGCGTCTGCCTGCTCTTACAAACCCTTATGCTGTTGCAATAACTTCCTTTGCCTTGGCGACTGAAGACAAACTCAACAAGGAGACACTGTTCAAGTTTGCTTCTGCAGGTAAACAGCCAGCTTGCTGTGGTTGGTAATGTACACTGACATTAGGCCGCCAATAAACATTGTATCGATGCAGATTATATTTTGGGAAAAGAGAAATGGGTCAGACAGGGTTTTGGTCAGCTTGTAAGAGTTATACTGACTTTTTTTTAAAGTTTGCTGTGTTCATAATGCTTCAAACTACCTATCTGACAGGATGTACTTGTAGTGTACAGGTCAGAAAAACAGCTGAACTGGTGACATGTTTACTCTGACTTTATTGATGCATAACTTACTAACTTAGCAAACAGATATTATGAATCCTAGCTGCTAAATCAAAGTGTTACTGCCTGACAGATCACACAGTGTGTGTGTAAGATGGTGTTGTGATGTTGGTACAGTAGGATGCTCAGATATTTTACTTTTAATCTAACAGGATATTTCATGTCTGGTCCACAGATCGATCTCACTGGCCTGTACCAAGAGGAAACACGCACACGCTGGAGGCCACAGGCTACGCTCTGCTGGCACTTCTCAAGGCTGAGGTGACACTTCCTGCTGTCATGCAAGATCATTGTAATTCAGTTTGTTACATTTCAAAAAGCAAAAAGTGTAAAACAGATGAGCTGACCTCTAATTAGTCTCTGTTGAGTTGTTTTTGGAGTACAGATGTCCTGTGACCGAAGCCTTCTTAGACTGTGTTTGACTTTCTGTTGTCTGGAGTAAATTTGAAAAGCTTTTTCTCACATTGCATCGTTAAAGGCCATTGATGAAGCCCATCCTGTCGTGAGATGGCTCCGCGAACAACCAAATTCAAATGGAGGTCATTCATCGACACAGGTGACAAAAAAAAACAGATTGAAAAAAAAAATTTGGGGTTCTGAGATTTACCGAGGAAATATTTTCTAACATTTGCTCGTGTCTCCCTCTCCAGAGCACCATGATTGTGTACCAGGCTGTAGCTCAGTACTGGAACCATGTGCAAGACGTAGATTATGATATGAAAGTGGAAGTCATCTTACCAGGGAGGACCAGACCAGAGACGTATCACTTCAATAAGGATAACTATTACATCACAAGGTCCTCCATGGTACGAACACAAGGGCAAGAAAAAGCACAAATGACTGGTTGTGCGAATGTTTACTGATATAACACCCTCCGCATTAAAGTGTTGAGTAAGTAAGCAGATATTATGAAGCAGCAGAAATGATCAGCGAACTGTATGATTGTGGGATTTTAGTATGATTCAAAATGTAAGGCAAAACCAAAATGACCTTAAAGTGACTGTGTTTCCTTAAATGTTTGAATTTATCAAAATGTACTGATGGTTTTGTGATTTACACTTGTCCCACTTATTAAAGCCACAGAATGTGAATTTAAATAATATGTTTTTTTCATATTTGGTAAACCCGTCACCATGTCATGACAGTATAACAAGAAAGAGACAATTTACAGAAATCTAACTCCTCTGCCTCCTTCCTCCCTACTGAACAAACACAAAGCTCTGTAAAAAACAACCAATCAGAGCCAGGAGAAGGGTTTTAGTGCCGTCAGTCATGCCTGTGTACGCGCTGCTCACACCCTCCACTGATAGGTCAATTAGCCACTCAGAATTGATGAATTTGTGCATGAATAATCGTCTGTCTGTCGCCACCCTGCAATGGTTCAGTATGAACAGAAAATATATGAATTAGTAACCTTAAAATCTGTGTGTAATTTTAACAGGTTGACACAGTAGACAAGAACATAACAGTGATGGCAAGTGGAGCTGGAGAAGCCATCTTAAGGGTGAATATGTTAGTGTTTGACTGATTTCTTCTTAAAGATTTCATGAACGCCTGCTAAACGTCACATGACTGTGTTACTAGCAGTGCAACTTTGTATTTTATTAAGGTTGTTTAAAGACACAGAGTAGCCAATGCTTCAGGTGCGGACGTGTAAATTTAATACACTATTTGTTTTTGTACTGTATATTAAAATACAACATATATTATTAGTACTGGCAAATGCCAGTACTAATAATAAATAACAGTAATAAATAAATACTTAAATGGAAAATGACTCTTTTTACCAATGTCTAAATCATGAAGGTAACGTTTTATTTCATAATTAATGAAGGAAACTGTAAATTTAAAAAAGATGGATTTTCTTAGATGCCTCTGAGATTTGCTGAAATACTCATTAAGACGTTTTTTTTTTGTCTTTGAAAGATCGTGTCTCTCTACTACATTCTTCCTAAGGAACCTCAGAATCCATGTGAGGCATTTGATATGAGTGTGCAACTTGTGCCGGGTAATTTCTCTTACTGCTGATGGATTTCTTTACATCACTGCATAATCTTCGTCTTTTTAAAATAATTTAGCCTGTAGAAACAATATTCCTTTAGTCAACTCACGATTTCTCAGATCAGAAAGTCATCAACTGTTGCTATCAGTAGTGAAACTGAACCAAAGAAAATGTTCACAATTGGCTAGTTTAGTATTGGCTTTTCTTCATCTATTCAAATTTGTCTGAACTGAAACATGGATCTGTCCTGAAAAAGTAACAGAGAAGAAACCCAAAGAAATGTGACAGTAGATGTATTTATATATTAAGAAAATCTACAATCAATTTAAATATATGTCTGCATATATAGACATTCTTTTAAACTCGTGGAATATTTATGCAATTGTTTATTTTGAAAATAGAGCAGATCAAATAAGTCAGAATCTAAGACTTGAACAAAATTAATGCCAAATCAGTGCCTAAACAGAAATGTAAAACCTTTTATCTATTGTCACTTGCAGAAAAAATCACAGAAGATGAAAAAGTATACAGGTTGAGGATACAGGTCAGGTGAGTAACAGAGAAAACTGCGAATATCAATTTCACTCCTTTGTTTCAAGTTAAGTTTTATGTGTCTTTTACCCATTAAAATATTCTCATACCTCCCCCGCCCCCGGTGGTCATTACACAATGAGAACTCTGTGTTCAAGTGTTTCATATTTTTGAAATGATAAAAGTCTTTGTCTGTAGGTTTAAAAGCAGAGACCGCAATGCATCCTTGTCAATCGTGGATGTCGGTTTACCGTCCGGCTTCACCTTTAACAAGCCTGACCTGGACGCAGTAAGACGGCAGAAACAACAAACATCCGGAAAAATCCAAACCCGTTTTATTTGCATCACCTTTAACAATATGTGTTAACAGTTGTCTACAGGCCGTTCTCCTGTCATCTCCAAATATGACGCTCACACATTTCTGTCAGAAAGAGGATCTCTCACCCTTTATCTGGACAAGGTAAGACTTCCTCTAGATTGTGCAACATCTTTCTTTATACTGGGTTTTCATCCATATTAAAATAGACTATTAGTTTATAAATTCTACATTTTTCACTGGTTTCAAATAAGGTTTATTCAGTTTCAGGCTGACCAGCTTAGTGCAGCATGGATGTACTCAACAGTACTCTTATGGAAGTGTCTAAATTTAATCTCTAAAAAATGTTTACTACTATAAAAAATGTAGACATTTTATATATTTATATCTTGTGCACATTTTGTGCCAGATTTCTCACACGCAGCAGGAGGAGATCTCTTTCCGGATCCACCAGGAGATGAAAGCTGGAATCCTGCAACCAGCTGCTGTGAAGGTCTATGAATATTACAACAGTAAGTTTCCAACTGCAGAGCAAAAAAAAACTATGAGCAATTTTCACAGTTCTATTTTGAAGGAAAGACATGCATATTTTAAGGCTAAATTACAGAAATGATGCCCTTGTAAAGTACAACTTGTTTCAAACATATGTTGTTGTTGTTGCAGAGAAACCTTGTGTGAAATCCTACGGCCCTGAGAGAACCGAGTCTCTGTCCAAGCTGTGTTTGAACGGACATTGCGCTTGTGCTGAAGGTAACAGAGCAGCGCCTGTCAGCTGAGCGCTCTTCTGTTGTCTGCGCTGCCCAGTGTGGAAATGCTCACCTGCAAACCAATCGATTTTCAATCGTTATTTGAAAAAAAACCACAAAAAAAACCCAGAGAATTTCCCAAACAAAGCTGCTTCAAACTGTTTGAGTGACAAAACTGTGGGGTTTTTTCCGACATACTGAAGCAACAACAATTCTCAGGGGACTGATTTATTTTTAATTGCAACGGGAGAGACAGTGATGCCTTTTCTGCACCACGTCTTATGATGTATGGAAAGCCAGTAGTCCTGTAATGTTTGGTGTTCAGTCAAGATTCTTTTAATTTTTTTCATCAACTTCAATACTTCAAAAACTATTTTGTCGCGCATACAAACTGCCTGTGTGAAAGCTTAATGTCGCAGTTGTAGGTTCCATGGTCATTTATCACAATATTGTTGCTTATGGAATCAGTATTTAGCACTTTGGAAGCTATTTGTGAAACATTTACTGAAAACACTCGTCCCAACTGTAGGTCTAATGTTAATTTTATTATTAGGATTTTATCAAGGAACAAATGACACCGGGGAAATGTTTAGACGGTGTATTTTGTTCCTGAATTAATTGTTAGTACCGTCATAGGAACTGTTCAGTTTATATGGGGGAATTTTAGTGCTATAAGTCGAGAGCATACATTTGTCTTGTCTTTTGTTCTCAAAACGTGAAATGCTTCTGCTGTCTTTCAAATATTCTCTGTGCTCTCTCAAATCTTTGTGTTCATGCTCAGATTTTCTCCTTGTACGCAAAACGTCTTTCTGCTCGGAGAAGAGAGAAATCCTGCACACTCTCGACCCAAAACAGTAAAATTTCCCCATAAATTCTGCGTCGCTGTTATTATGTAGTAATTATCATTAACTTTTTTTTAATGTGTAGCAATATGCAAATAATATTCTTTAATGCATTTATATTTTTAATTCCAGAGAGGTGCAGTGGTCAGAAAAAAGGAAAAGTCGATCACAACGAGCGTCTTGGGAAGATTTGTGATTCCACTATAAATTTTAGTAAGTCTTTACATTTGTGCATATATGTATATATTTTATTTTTTTATTTATTTTTTTTTTTTACATAGAGAAACAAAAATACTCTCCCTCAAACATTTTGTGCACATCTGTTTTGTTTGAGATGTACTGAAGTGTTTTACAGACATCTCTGTGTTGGACAGATTTCTGTGCAGTAAGTGATGACCATCATGTTTGGTATTTAGGGTCTGTGATTTTCTGCATTTGGATGTAAATAGTTTCAGGACCCGGCTAAGTTCACCTCATTTTGTCAAAATATACCTGCAAACAGACTAACAATCTTTGTCTCTCCTCAGTCTATAAAGTTAGAGTGGAAGAGTTAACTGACAGGCCGTCGGATCATGTTTACACGCTACGAATTTTGGAGGTGATCAAAGAAGGTGGGTGATAAAACGTCTCCTGATATCTCTGCCCTGTTCTCTGTTTTAGTCTGACGGGATCATTGGATTCAAATATTAACCTTAATTTACATTCCTAGTACTGTGACAAAGTAAAGTGTTTGCACTATAATGGTACTACGTAATGAAAACAGGGCATTTCTTCAGAAACATGCAGTAAAGATTTCCTCATCTCAGATAATGTACTGAAACAAAAGCCGCATCCAAAGTCTCATCTGGTGAGCCATTGCTCTTTCCTTGACCATTGCATTGTCATTCTGTGGCTCTCTAAGTCTGATCCTCCTGCTGCACTAAAACCAAGGAAGTTGGAGCACATCACCCCAGTCCTGACAGTGGCTCCTGGTAGCTCAGAGAACAGACTTTGAGATATTTCGGTTAAATCGTTATAAGGTTGTTTATTAACCTTCCAGATCACTCAGGTGTTCTGGCTCAAGTCTACTCTGCGTACCCAGAACTAGAACCAAAAATGGTGAAGCAGCATGAAGCTTTTTAATCCACCTCTAAACTGCAACACAGCCATCATGATTTGGGCTGCGTTTTCCTTCAATGGAACAATGGAGCTTCAGGTTGTGCAGGGGCGTCAAACAGCAGCTGGCTATGTGGAGATGTTGCAGCGAGCAGCATCCCTCATCACTGAGGGCCTTGTCTGCGTGGTAATGATTGGGTTTTTCAACAGGACTGCAGTTCACAATGCCCGCCTCACAAAGGAGTTCTTCCAAGAGAATATCATCACTCTTTTGGACCATCCTGAATGTTCCCCAGATCTAAACTCAATTAAGAACATTTGGGGATTGATGGGAAGGGAAGTTTACAAAAATGGACATCAGTTCCAGACCGTGGATGCCCTTTGTGAAGCCATCTTCAACACTTGGAGCAAAGTTCCCAAAACCTCCTGGAAACACTGGCATCAAGACTAAACGATTGTTTGAAGTCATCAACAGGAATGGTCGAGCTACTCATTACTGAGTCCTTTTTTTTTACACTTTGGTTTCTGTTTTGGGGGGTTTTCTGTTTTTTTTTACCTATGGTCTTAAACTTTTGATCAGCTGAAAAAAATCATGTTTGAGTGTAAATGCAATTTTCAATTAATTCTCCGCTCAAAGGTTTATGTCTCTTACGCTGATTTTTTCCTTTAACATTGTCAAGCTCTACTTAAACCTTCTTAAGATCCAATAGCGCAAAATGCAAATTCTTGCAGGCTTAAGATTTTGATCAGTATATTTGACGATAATTATGCTTGATCATTTTGATGACGGCATTTGACAAACTTTAGGTTCGATAACATTTTTGTTGCAATCTAGCCACTCGCTTACGTGGCATCAGTGTCTCTGATGCTGGCGGATATCAAAAGCAGTTCTCAGAGTGAAACTTTTCTCCTGCTGAGGTGTGAAAGCCCACATGCAAAGGATTCACCACTGTTGGGTTTATTCTACGCATCCACAGGCAGATAGAAAAACTGTTGTGCTAACAAAGGCGTAGCCCTGCTTCACCTCTTGAGTTTAGTACAAGTTTGGATACAGAACATGTCTTACGTGAGCCTTTGGTTCATCTGCAATGGAGACCGGTTCCTGTTCACTGAGGCGGAAGCAAAAGCACATTCATGTCCGATGACATGCTAATGTTAGGAGTCTTGGTGGGCTCCTAACATTAGCTCCTAACATTGGTGGTTGAGGAATTCTTCCCCCATCGACAAGCGGAGATACTGGGTTTGAGGGCAGCTGCTTTCTCCTGTCAGTGAAAGTTATAAATTTGATCTAGTTGTCAATAGATCGTCCCAAAGAGTCAAAGAAGATCAAGTAATGGGCAGAGAAATAATCAAATATATCTATTCCCATTACAGCCGTAATGTTTGCACTTTGAACTGCTGAAATGTGCTGCAGAAATGAAGCTGATTTCAGTCGGAGAACATTGTGTTCAAGGTGTCACGACGGCAGGATGCTGTCGGTCAGCTGAGTGTTTGAACGGCCTGATGAGGAGGACAGTTTAAAAACCATTTCTGATTATCGAGTCAATTTATTGGTCAACTTACGGATCAAATGCCGTTCTTTCTTTTTTCTTGTAAGTGTTGCAATTCACTGAAGCAGCAATGCTACTATAAATACAGATAAACAGGTAAAATTATGATTTTTTGTTGTTTTTGACCAGATTTTTTCACTACATTACAGAAAACCTAGATGTGGGAGCACAAGGTAAACAGCGCAAGTTTCTTAGCAAATAAGCATGCAGAGATGCTTTAGATCTGCAAACAGGCAAGACCTACCTGATCATGGGCTCATCGAGAGACATAAACAAGGACGAACTCAACATGAGGTAACTGCCGATTAGTATCACTTTCACATTCGTACAAAATCCTCTTTAAAATGACTTTTGTGCATCAACTTCTACTATTAATAACTATAAATATTATATCGGTTGATGGAAATCCATCTGCTTGTAAAGTCCCTCACTGTGTGGCGATGTAATGAAGAGTATTTCTTCTGACTTGTGTTACTCAGCCACTGGTACACGTTTGGAGGAAACACCTGGATCGAGTACTGGCCCGTAGAGACGGAGTGCCAGCTGGAGACGCATCGACCCGTCTGTGTGAGTCTGCAGGAGATGGTCGACCAGTACACTTCCTTTGGATGTCTTTGAATAAAACAGGCCCAAACTAAATTCCCCTCATTCATTTTTTGTGACTCGCTTCCAGGATCAGGATAACATTTTCCCAGTCTAAACAGATTTATCTTTGTTTGTTTTTTTTAATCTGGCATTTTTGAAAACAGAAACTAAGTCTGTATATGAAAATGTTCTTTAATATTAAAATGCATTTGTTCTTGTTGTCTTCATCTTATGGGTGATAGTCATTGTTGCCAGTTTTTAGATTAATTACATGCTCTTGGTATTTTAACTACTGGGCTGATTTTTTTTTATTGTCGTGCTCATGTCACCCAACATAAGAAATTAGACTGTTTAGTTAAGCCGACATATTTACAGAAATGTTTATTAAATGTGCGCTTTCTTCAACCCTATCCCTATTTTCAAACAAATAAAAAAAATGCTGTCCCTACAGAGTCTGACAATGAATCTTCTGTTTCTAAAGCTGTGACAGAGCAATCACTGTACACCGTCTGCATTTGTCTCCTCAGTTAAATTTACTTGCCGAGTTCAGAATTTTGTGCTATTTGAATAAAGTATTATAATTACCTATTTTTCATACATTACCATAAATAGGTTCCTTACAATGCTCATAAAAGCAACAAGCCAGTAACTTAAACATAAACTGACTTTATAGTAAAAATATATTGATAAGCTCCAGGTAAGAGAGTAAACTCCTTGGCTGTACTGGTTTGAAAAGGGTATAGCAGGTTAGTTTTTAGATTAAGATATATTTTAAGGATTACGCCGTGAATGAGACATGTGACAGGTGAAGTTAAAGTCCACACAGAGGCAAGCAGCTGCAGAAACCTGCAGCTCAGTGCTGCACCAACAGTGAATATGGGGTCAGGCTGCAGGACGACGAGGACACAGCAGTGGTGGTTGTTCACCTCAGTGTTTTTTATTTCTGTGATTTCTAGGACAACAGCAGCTCCAATGTAAGTCTGATCTTCTGTCCTCAAGAACCACTGCATTTGTCTGTCTGTGTGTCTTCAATCCTGTCAGAGAAAGTTATAAATTTGATCTAGTTGTTAATAGATCGTCCCAAAGAGTCAAAGAAGATCAATTAATAGGCAGAGAAATAATCAAATATATCTATTCTCAAACTTATAGCAAAAATGTAACTTGTCTACAGGACGTTTGTTTTGAAACAATATTATACTATTTGGAGACTTCAATGTATTTTTTGACAACTTTGTGCGTCAAACTCTTTGATATTGTGTTAATGTTATGAAGCTAATTTTTACAGACTGGAGTGATGGTCAACAAAATATGAAGATTAAAAGAAAACATTTGAAACCTTTAAGTGTCAAAGTACCATTAGGCAGGTTAAAAAACTAAAAAGATTTAATGTGTTTGTAATAAAGACTAACCATAAAATGTTACCTCAACAGAAAACTCAAAAAATCACAAATTGAACATGTGGGAGATGTTTTTGGACATGCAGGGTAAACAGAATCGTTAATAGACTCAAACAAATGTTGTGAAACGAAATGGTAAATGATTTATCTGTGATAAGTCAGTAACCTGTATCTGGGTCCAGTCTGGCTGGTGAAAACTTTACGTTCAGCTTTACTTCCTGTCCTGTTTCTGCTCTGCAGGAAGGTGATGTCTGCCCCCAACCTGCTGCGGCTGGGAAGACCACAGAACATCTTCGTGGAGTGTCAGGACTGCCCCAGTGAGAACAACTTCACCGTCAGCATCAGTGTGATGTGCTGGCCGACCAAATCTAAAAGACTTGCACACACCTCTGTGAACCTCAACACTGCAAACAGGTTTCAAGACTTTGGGGAAGTTGAGGTGATGTTGAAACTGAGTTTTACCTCAAACGTTTGCGGATTTAATTCATGGAAAATGTGCAAATAAAACATTTTGAACCATCTTCAAATGTCCAATATAAACACCGCTCACTCATGACAAACATTTCTTTTAAATCTTTGACAGATTCCTGCTGATGACTTCAATCGCAATCCAAACTTAAAGCACTATGTGTATCTGCAAGCTCAGTTCCCTGATGCAAAGCTGGAGAAAGTCATCCTCTTGTCCCTGCATGCCGGCTACATCTTCATCCAGACGGACAAAGCGCTTTACACACCCAACAGCAAAGGTGAGTCTGACAGCATCACACTGTTCAAACACACCTGGTCTGTTAGGTTGTTTAAACGAGACGACTTTAACACCAGAGACGGTCATAAAATCAGTCAGGAAGTTCAAAGATGGTCTTGATTTATTCCACTTTCTGAGACAGGCTCTCAGAAAGTGGAATTTTAGATAATACTAAGTTATTTCTAAGTAGAAAATATAAAAAGACAAGAAGGAAAAACATTTGTCAGAGTCTGGTGATATTTGCAGAAGTGCTGGTCCAAGTTAGAACTTAGCAACGGAAGTTTTAATGTTTTATTTTTGAGAAAATGGGAGTTCAGCCCACAGTATTACCTGATGAGTTCATGTAAAAAGTCTCATGATTATTGGATGTGTAACATTTTTGCTGCAGTTCATTACAGAATATTTGCCATGACGCCTGACATGAAGCCTGTGGAGAGAGACAACATGACCCAGATGGACGCTTCTGTGGCCATTGAGTTTGTGGTGATTTATTTAACATTATTTGAATATCATTGTTGCATGTTATGTTATATATATAAAAAAATCATGGATGGTTCCTCCATATTCACTAAACATTTCTAGAAGAGATTTCTTACAATATGTGAAGCTTCTGTACCGTATTTAAACAAATTGACTGATATTTATTAATACAGATTTAGAGAATGATCATTTTTAAATTAGTGATTTACTAAAGGCATTTTAGCTACCAGTTTTAATAATAATAACGATAATAATGAATCTTGATTTCAATCCTTTAGACCCCTGAAGGTGTCATTCTACCTCTGGATCCAGTCGCTCTGAGGTCAGGAATTCATTCTGGAGATTTTCAACTTGCTGAAGTTGTCAGGTGAATATATGGCATTTTAATATGCTCTGGAAAAAATTAACAGTTCACTTAAAATGACCAGTTTCTCTTATTTTACACTTTATAAAAGGATAAAATCATGTTTGAGTAAACATATTTGTATAAACATATTGAGTAAACATGTTCTCTTATTCTATAGACTACTGACAGCATGTCTCTGAAATTCCAAGCGAAAATTTAGTATTTATTTACAGAAAATGAGAAATGGTGAAGATAACGTAAAAGTGCTTTGAGACCTCAAATAACGCAAAGGAAACAAGTTTATGTTAATTTTGAATCAACAGTGCTAATGTTTTAACTCGTAATTTTTAAACACATAATTTTATTGCTACAGTTTTATTGAATGTTTTTGGCTACAGCAAAGTGAAGAATCTTGTTGATTTAATACCAGTTCAAGTATTAACTTGAACTGGTAGCTCAAGTTAGTACTTGAGCTACCAGTAAACTGAGTCACTAAGGAATTCAAGACAGCAGCATAACAACTATAGCTACCTCTTCACTCTATCTTAACTTTACTACTAACTGGCACACATTCATCTACTGCATGGACAGTCAAAGATGAGAGGATTGTTTAAACAGGCCATACATCCTGATGCTCTTCCTGTGTGTCAAGTGTTGGACTTTGGAGAATCGTGGCAAGGTTCCAAAGCATACCACAGATGAGCTACTCTGCAGAGTTTGAAATCAAAGAATATGGTGAGTTGCGTCAGGGTTTCCCTGACGTGCTGGTTGTGATTGTTCTGATGTCAGGGCTCACTCAAACCTTAAACTTCCAGTGCTGCCCAGTTTTGACGTCAAACTGATACGCCGAAGTTCGTTCTTCTATTCGGACAGCAGAGAACTCCAAGTAGACATCAAGGCCACGTATGTTGAGTTTGTCTTTGTAGGAGACAAGTTTTGATTATCAGATTGATTTAAGTTTTCCGTAGTACTTTGATCTACAGAAGTAGAAATTATTTTTGGGACTTTTACAATAAATAAAAGCTCCTTCCTGCTGACTTCAGGTACACGTTTGGTGAAGACGTAGAAGGCTCTGCATATGGAGCTTTTGGAGTTGTGCATCAAAATCAAAAGAAGAGTTTCCCCAGCTCACTTCAGAGAGTGCCGGTAGGTTTTACCTTCAGTTATTTTTCTGTTTTGTTTGGCTTCACGTCCGTCTCAAACATTGACCTCCACATGCATAAGAAACAGTTTGAAGCATCTGACAGAAGGGTGAGATTCTACCTGTACAAGCACAATATGGAAAATCATCATGGAAACGCTTTTTGTAGACACTGACCTGTAACTATCAAATGGAGGGTTTGAAGGAGCTCATTAGGAGCCAGTGCTTGTCGTCTTAGCGTTTGGCTCTCTTCAGACAGATGAGTGATGTCGTTAGTATTGCTGACCGCTAGGCGAGAGCTATATGGATTTAAAGTTTTATATGACAATTCTGGGGTACGATTCTGATAACGATAAAACTGGTAATAGTAGGTATTTATTATTGCTTTCTTAGGTAACCGTATTGCTGCAGAGCAGAGCAACCATCGCCCCACAAACATAAACATTGCTTCTGAAAATCATTGTAATCTGCTTCTTTAGGACGTCACTCACGTGGAAAAATGTTATTTGTGTTACTAAACTGCACGCAGTAAATTCACTTAATGTAATCATAATCATACATTTGTTGATATTTATTGGTACTGTTATTGTACAGTGGACAATCCCAACAAAATGGACAATTTTGGGGGAATTTAAACATTATTCATAAGTATTTATTGTGACAATAAATGTAATTCTTGTCATGAAAGAAATAATCACAATAAATGATAAACAATGTGAGAGATGCCCACCCCTACTAACAATGTTTTTTTATGTGACATATGTAAATATTGATTGAATAAAGGTAAAGGTAATTTTATTTATTCAGCACATTTTCAGCAACAAGGCAATACAAAATGCTTTGAATAGTCATTGATCAGTTGATACCAAACACAGTGTGTTGCTGCTGCTATGTGATTAGCAACTTCACTGTTTTTGTCCGTAGAAAAGCTGAACCTGATAAAGTTGCCTGTGAGTGTAAATGAGATGTAAATGTGTGACATCACCAAACTCTTCAGATAACCTGCATTGTGTGACATTAGATTGAAAGAGGAGACGGAGTGGTGACCCTGAAGAGAGAACACATTACTCAGAGCTTTGAAAACTTCACAGATCTTATGGGCAGCTCCATATTTGTGGCGGTCAGCGTGCTGACAAGAGACGGTAAGAGAAGCAGAGGTCAGTGGGGATCAGTGTCACTTATCCAGGAAAAACTGTGGCAGTTTGTTTACAGTTTGTCACAGTGTGTATCTGCTGATGAAATGGGTCATCTTGATTTTGTTAAAGCTTTTATATAAACATGTTGCCTTGGAGTCCTGAAAGTGCAACAATACAATTAATAACTAAACTCATAAATACAACATGATGTTTCTAAACTGTTAAGATCTTGAACATAATGTAAATGAGTATGTTATGGCTCATGTAAATAAATGTGTCCTCTGTTCTTCAGTACTGTTTAACATTTTTTTAATTATGTCATGTCATTTTTTTGTTATATTAGAAATTTCCATTGATAAAAAAACTGAAAAACAATTGTACCATATATTTTTTTTATATTATTATTATTTTAAGCCTCAGCTTTATTTGGTTTATCATTATTTTTGGTGGAAATAAAAAATTAATGTGCCTGATGATTTAACTTTAAAACCTAGAGAGGATTGTATCATGTCACGATCTTATTGGAAAATGTGCAGACCGATCACTTTGTGTAAAAAGAGCTGACATTATCCTGAAGGGCATCATTTCAGCATTAGGGCCTGGTTTCAGGGTTATTCCCTGAAGGAACTGAACTCACTTCTTCCAACAACAGAAGCCTTAAAAGCCTTGTTTATTATTATATTGTGACTGTGCACCATTTTATCTGTAAAGTGGCGTACTGTAACATCCAGAGCTTTTATATGTGTCCCCACTGCTGTGAAATAACGAACTGAAAGCCTGACACTTCATTCTTATACTCACAGGTAGTGAGATGGTGGAGGCAGAGCTGAGAGATATTTACATTGTCATATCTCCGTACATCATCCAGTTCTCCAAAACACCCAAATATTTCAAACCGGGATTGTCTTTTGATTTTGCGGTAAGATTTCTTTTGTCCTGTTTTGATTCACATGCAGACAAACTGATAGTCTGATGGGTCACATTTGACTGATTTGTATCTGATTTGTAGCAAATCACTTTGTGAATTTGTGTATTTTAATGAACTGTTGGTCCAAAGATCAGACATTCAGGTTTCTCAAACACCCTCTTTCTTCCCTTTTCCATGCAAATGTTTGACCATATCCATTTCTGTCAGATACGATTGACCTTTGTCTGATTGTTTCTTGAAAGGTTGAGGTTCTGAATCCTGATGGCACTTCAGCACAAGGAGTTCCTGTTGCGATCGATGAAGCTGAGGTTGAAGGCGTTACTTCTGCCAACGGCATGGCGAGACTTTCAATCAATACGCTGGAAAATGCTGGACCACTCAAGATCACAGTAAGTCTTGAGAATTGGTAGAAATGTGTTGTTTCACATTTTTATCTAGGCACATGGATAGGCGCCTATTCAGGATGCTGATCTCATGTTTAAAATAAGCATTGAAGTCTGCATGAATGCTCTTGTACGTTTCTCACATTTCTGACAATAGTGTGATTCAAAAACATGAGGCACTGAGTAATATTTTTCTTCCTCTAAAAAAATAACATGTAATTGTACTTAGACATTCCTGTAAGAGCTCTATAGCTGTGTTTGCTAGAGTGCATCTGTGTTTGTCAAGAATATTTCTTTATTTTATAGTTATATCTTTGCTTAACTATATAGGTAAGGACCAAAAATTCTCGAATTCCAGCTGAGCGACAAGCATCGGCAAGCATGACTGCTCTACCTTATGGCTCGACAAGCAAAAACTACATCCACATTGGTAAACACTAGATTTATGTCCATCATTTTTCTATGCTTAAACACATTTTGTGGTGAATGACTAAAGCTGTCTCTGCAGGAGTGTCAACAGCAGAAGTAAAACCAGGAGATAACCTGAAAGTGAACATCAACCTCAACAGACAGGACAATCCAGAAAACGACGTGACATATTTGGTGCGAGAGCAAATTTTATGTTTGTTTCTAAAAACGTTTGAAGCAGAGCTTCATGCAGCCTTTTTATTTTTTATTCCTGCTTTCAGATCCAGAGCAGAGGTCAGTTAATAAAGCATGGGCGCTTTAAAGTGAAAGGTCAAGTGATGATATCCATGACCCTCACCGTTACCAAGGAGATGCTGCCGTCATTCCGCATCCTGGCCTTCTACCATCCCAATGACAGCGAGGTGGTGTCGGACTCAGTCTGGGTGGATGTGAAGGACTCCTGCCTCGGCTCGGTGAGACACTGTTATTTTTTTATTTTTGACCAATAGATTTTTTTTTTATTTTTTTAGATTTTTGGATTGCTCAGACATTTTTTATAAGTTCAGACATTTCTTAAACACCATCTGACATCATATGAAGGGAGTAAAAGGGCTCTTGTGTACAAACAGTTTCAATTCTGCTTTACATTTTCTGCTTTCTTGTTTTAGATGGTAATGTTTGTGTCTCCCAGTGCTCACGGTCTCTAAGCATCGTCCTCATTGTCTACACGCCTTCCGTGTACTTATTCACAGTTCTTACTCTTTTAATCATATTATGCATGAAAATAAGGGAAGGTCTCATCTACTTCCAACAGCTGAAATTAGAGCCACTGAAACTTTCCACCTCCTACGAACCTCGGAAAAAGTTTGACCTGAAAATCACAGGAGATCCTGAAGCCACAGTGGGGCTGGTGGCTGTGGACAAAGGCGTCATCGCGCTTAACAAGAAATACCGTCTGACGCAGAAAAAGGTGATCGTCTCTCCTGACTATGTTCAGCACTTAAAGCCAAAGCGTCTTTGCATGTCAAAGATTCATCTTTGAGTTGTTTTTTTTTACATTTTATCTTAACCCTTGCATGTCGAAATGGGGCCCAACCGACCCCACAAACGTAAAACCTGTATCATTTTCCATAGACCTCTACGTTTGCCTCAGTCCTCGCACACACAAGGGTTTTAAGGAGCTCTTTTGATTCCTCAGGTGTGGGACACAGTTGAGAACCACGACATCGGCTGCACACACGGCGGAGGAAAGGACAGCATGAGTGTGTTCTATGATGCTGGGCTGCTGTTTCAGTCCAACTTACAATTCGAGACGCCGCCCAGACAGGGTAGCTAAACAAAACAAAAATACAACGATGCATGAAAGAAGAGAGATGATGGCTTGTTGCCCTGTTCTGGTTAAAATAGGAGGCCTTTCTTTGTGTTTGTTTTTACATGAGGCTAAAATAAATTTTAAAAATCTAATTGCTTCTACTGGTTGTTTTCTTAACTCCACCTGGAATAAAGCTGAAATAACTTTGTCGTGACACATGCGTTCATGTTTTAGATCCGACGTGCTCAGCCCTCCGGAGGAGGAAACGGGACACTGCCCTGATGAACGCCACCACCGAATTATGTAAGAGAAAAACATCAGGGGTGCGTTTCCAACTGCATTACCACTGATACATGCACATTAAATTCTTGGTACATCCCTTTCATTGATGCACAACACGTTGTAATGGATGCACAAATAAATCATTTTATCAGCTGATCTTTTGGCACATTTACAAATATGCTGCACCCTTGATCCAGAAATAATCTGCAAATGGGTTTAAAACTCTTCTAAAAGGGGGTATTGTCTATTTGTCACAAAGTGCCATTTTCTGAGTTCAGTGAAGTAACTATGCTGCCTTCAGCTGGCACGAAAACGCTGTATATGTCAAAACCCACTTAAAAGAAATTTTACCTACGTCATATCTATCTGACCTTTTGAAATTGGCATCTTTGTCTTTATTGTCAACACTTCATGCTGTGTGCTGATTCAACGATTTCTAATACATGCATTAATGAGTAAGAGCAAGAGTTTGCATATGAGGGATGTTAATTTATCAGAAGAGGAAGAATTCAAATCTTTTGACTCGTTTTATTTTCTCTTCTGCCCACATTCATTGATATCGTCATTGTATTAGTTGAACCATAAAGACAAGACAAAACGTTTTTCCAAGTCCAAAACATAAACAACATTTATTAGACAAATAACTAATGAAACTGACAGAGCTCAATAAAATCACAAACCAGCATCCAATTCAATATTTACCTCACTCGACAGACATCCACACACCACGACAAAACGTTACCGGGAACCATTTCACCGCCGCACCGTTCCCCGGAGATAGCGTCACGGGTAACCCCGGAGCGATCTGAAGTTAAGGTTCCGGGTCCCATTCCCATTCCCCTTCTCTGCTGTTTTCAAATTAGGGGACTAACATTTCATTTAAATCTAGTTAACTATGTTCCAGTAAAAATCTGTTTCTAAGATCAAAGAAGTGTTACTTTTTTTGAATAAAGACAGATGTTTGTTTTTTTTTTCCCGAGGAAGCTCTACTATGTTGGCAGGACCAGATTGTTTTACGCCAGCTGTTAAATTTGATCAAAGTGGTTAAAAGGTTAAATTCACACAGAACCACGACCCCCTCTGAATGCCTGCTCAGTCCACAGAAAAGCTAGCTGTATTCTAAATCAGAGAGAACTACAAGCTAAGTTATTTTAATTCAACTTAGTGTATAATGTTTCAATAGAAATATCCTACATAAGTGATTACTCTAATTGAACCATGGATATAATTTGAAGTGAATTTCCTTATTTGAAACACCATTGATTTTATCTAATATAGAACATATGGTTAAGTTTTACAACTAGCTTATTTTAAATTTATTTTCTTAACAGGGAATAACATTATAACATAATATAAAGCTAAAAAAATTAACTTTTGCACAACACTCCCTCTTTAAGAGTGTAATAGCATTTCTTAAACCTTCATGGAGTTGTGTCTTATGTTCTATTTTTGTAAGTTCTTATTTAGTTTGTACTTAAGTAAATTTATGTCGTCTAAATTGTCTGTACCTTTTAATTACTGTTTTGTAAACTGTACCGTGTGCCTCTGGGCCAGCACTCAGAGATTTCATCTCTTTAGACTTTCTGGTAAAAATAGCACCAAATACATTTAACCATTAGCATTAAGTTTGTTCCCATGCCTTCAACTGAATTTCACCAATGAAACTTAAGGAAAAGATAAGTATAAACAAAACCAGCTAACTGATTTTATTTTTAAATGCATTGTTTTTAAAATTATGTTTCCAACATGATTTTGGGGACTTACTTTGATTTTCTTTTTTTTTAGCTTTCTTTCTTTCCTTACCCAATTGTTTCTATGCTTTCAATCAGCTTCTTGTGCTCATTTCCCCCCCACAACCTTCTGTGTAACCAGTGAGTCGATATGACAACGACCTGCAGCGTGACTGTTGTTTGGATGGCACGCGGGAAACCACAGTTTCGTATTCCTGTGAGCGTCGCAGCGAGTACATTGTGGACGGTGAGGCCTGCGTCGAGGCTTTCCTGCACTGCTGCACGGAGATGGAAAGAAAACGAGCCGAGAGGAGAGAGGAAAACCTTAAACTAGCTCGCAGTAAGTGTAAATGCCCGGAAGAAGGGGGATATTTTAATAAAAGAGCCGGATACGGCTCTTCTGCTTCAGGGTATATTATTATCATCTATGGAGGAAGTTCCGGTGGACTTCAATATAGCTAGTGCAAGCGCTGGACTCCCCCTGCTGGTTGCATCTAACCATTACATAACGTCTTCAGCCCAAAATTCTGGTAAAGCATTATAACATCAAAAGAATAAATGTATCTCTGAAATAACCAACTTTCAAACCATCACATAAGCGCCTGGACATGAGTGGTGACAGCATCACTTTTTAGTCAGTTTTGTTGTTTGAAAGGAATTTATTTATTTTTTTGTCAAACTTGAGGTGAGAGCGACGACAACAGCTACATTGACATCAATGATA
Source organism: Micropoecilia bifurca (assembly GCA_903067075.1). NCBI lineage: Eukaryota > Metazoa > Chordata > Actinopteri > Cyprinodontiformes > Poeciliidae > Micropoecilia > Micropoecilia bifurca. The sequence continues at coordinate 20,173 of CAEGAF010038835.1, read as the reverse complement.
TTGTCTCTCGCACCAAATTCCCTGAAAGCTGGCTGTGGTCCGATGTCAAATTGCCAGCATGTCCTCCAGACAAGCCTAACTGGTGGGTTCACTGAAACTTTTACAAATGAACAAAAAGAATTGCGCTATCAGTTTACCTTCAATCTAAGATGTGTCTTTGTTTCAGTGAAACAACCTCCTTCGTAAAGAAAATGGCTCTGCAGGATACAATCACAACCTGGCGGTTCACAGGGATCGGTCTGTCCAAAACCGGTGGTGAGAATTCATTAAACACAAGGCTTCAGTGTTTAGTTGTGTTTCAAACTCAACATCAACTGATCCATAGATTTTAGTCCCTCATTGTTTCACTGTTCTTTTCTTTCCTGTGTCATTTATGCTGTGTGAAGGCCTCTGTGTGGCCAACCCTTTGGACATTGTTGTCCGAAAGGACATCTTCATTGATCTCAAAGTGCCCTACTCAAGTGTTCGAGGAGAGCAGATAGAAATTAAAGCCGTTCTGCACAACCATAATCCTGAGCCTGCCACCGTAAGTAATGCAACATGGATTACAGACACAGATAATTGTTTTTTAATTGCTCCTAATCTACTTAAATAAGGATTGAACAATGTGTGTCCATAAGATTGGGTTGTACTGGAATAAATTAAATTGATTTGAAGTTTTAGGTACATTTTATTTTATATAACGTGAACCAGGCCTGTTTGTGAAGTGATGAGGTGCATCAGTTGTAAAGTTGTTCAGCTAAACTAAACTCAGGGTTGACTCCTGCAAAGCCCCTCCAGGGACCAACAATCCAGCCTATATGTAAGCAATAAAAACTATGTTTAGGGGAAATTTGGCAGATAAGTTACATATTTCTTTTTTACTTTTTATTTATCTTCCGATAACTGCTTACATAACTGAACTACAGGTATGCATGTTGTCTAATTCAGACTTTGGCACGAGTCATTTGGTAACATCACATGTTGACATGGGGAAAATAAAAATAAAAAGTTATAATAGTACAAAATAAACTTTAAAAATATACATGCAAATAAACAGAGGTGTCAGGATCCATTATGACTGTAATTGTTGGTTTACACTTAGGTTCAAATGTCTCCATCTTAAGTTACTGTCTTGATGTTATTTTTTCCATAATATAAATGTTTTTTAGTCTACTTCTCCATTGCATAATACTGGGAGATTGTCATTTTAACCAAGCAGATGTAATACATTTCTTCTCAAGCAGAAGCAAGACTCTTAAGTATTTATTGTCTTTGTCTATCATATCCCTGGAAACTATTCCCAAAATGCATACAGGTGGGTCCAAATCTAAATAATTGCCTGAAATACGTTTCATCTTGTGCTTGTTTGATCATCTTTCTAATGCTGCCCTGGGCATCTGCCTACGTTGACCAAATTAAAACCATCTGAACTGAATCGACCTGAGTAACCACGTTGCACCTTTTCCCCCGTTTGTTGTTTTTAAGGTGCGCGTGTTTCTACTCGAGACAGAACATGTGTGCAGCGCAGCTTCTAAGCGGAGGAAATATCAACAGGAGGTCAAAGTTGGGGCCTCGAGTACACGATCAGTTCCCTTTGTTATTATTCCAATGAGAGAAGGAGATTTCAACATCGAGGTAAAAGTGGCTGTGAAGGACTCTGAGCAGGGTGATGGATTTAGAAAAACGCTGCACGTTGTGGTAAGAGAAAAAAATCAGTCCGTTAATTCAAATACTCAAAATCCAACCATTTTGTGTTTTGGTTGTCTTTCACTGCCATTGGATATTGAGTTCATTTTAAAATGCATGAATTAACAAAACCTGGTATTATATAAAGAAAAAACAACATTTCAGATGTTTTCTCGTTGCTGCTTCTTCTAGCCTGAAGGTATTCTGATAAAATCTCCCCTAACTATAACGTTGGACCCTGAAAACAAAGGAAAAGGTAAGACTCTAGTCAACATTTTTAAGCACACGGATTAATCTCAATAAGTTGTGTGGTTGAAAAACTTACTTATTTCCATCATTTCATTTAAATTGCTTTACCGGGTCTGGGTTTTAAGAATAAACTATTGCTAAATCAAGAGATGTCTGTCTCAAGAGGAAAGAAATGCTTGAAATGAAAACAGGAAAAGGCAGAGTGGGGTGAAGATGAAGTTATGATTAGTGGATGAAGCAGACAAAGAGCATTGAGTTTAGAGCAACGCTATAGTCACTTCTAAAGTGGCGATAATTAATAAATCTTTTTTAAAATCCAGATGGTAAACAAGTGCAGCTCCTCCGCAGTAACATTCCTCTGATTGACATCATACCAGACTCAACTACCAGCACACAAATAGCAATTACAGGTGATACGCAAATAAACCAGATGTAAGACTGCAAGATGCAAATAAGACTGCGTGACGTTAGCTTCTCTTTGCTGCTCGTGGGAATGTTGCCAGGAAAGAAGCCTAAAGCAGAGCTGAAGAACGCCGTCACTGGAGAGTCGATGAGCGGCCTGCTCTACCAACCTTCTGGTTGTGGAGAGGAAAACATGATCCACTTGACAATGCCCGTCATTGCAACCACGTATTTGGACATGACCTACCAGTGGGAAGCCGTGGGGATCGAGAGAAGGGATGAAGCCCTGCAACACATCATAACCGGTGGGGCAAATAAATATACATTTCTCTGACGATTTATATCCCAGGTCAGGGATTTTCAGCTCCAATCCTCAAGGGGTGGCGACCTGCAACTTAATCAAATTAGCTACTTAGTTTGCAGTCAGGTTCTCCAGAGTCCTGCTTTCGGGACAGCGCCCCTTGAGGACTGGAGTTGACAAAAACCCTTTCCTAGGTTTATGTTGATCTAGGAAGTGGTTACAGGTACAGTCATGTCACAGATTGTCTATAACAGATTGAAGATGATTCTCTTTAATTCTTATGTGTATTAAAGTGAATAAAAACTGTTACGTGTTGCTCCATGAGGTCTTATTCAATATCAATTTTAACTTTTTAAGGAAATTTAATTTTAACCACAAAGATAAATTAAATTAACCCCAATGAAAGATGTGCAGCTTCAGAGCACATGGGTTCACAAAACATAAACTTCAATCAGTGAATCTTGTTTGTTTTGTTGGGCTCAGGTTACCGTAATCAGCTAAACTACCGTAAAAGAGACGGATCCTTTGCTGCATATCCTGATCATGACAGCAGCACCTGGTGAGCCCTGAAAACCTTCAAACATAATTATCTATCTATAATAATTTGCATACATTTTAAAACACTCCTATTGATTGATCAATAGATGGTTCTCTTTCAGTCGTCCTGTTGGCTTTCTGTAGTTTTCATATTTACTGTTTATTCGCATTTGAAGCCCAGGGGAATGAGACCATCCATCAGGACTTCAACCTGAGGTTCTAAAGATAAAAATCAGATTATTTTGCATTTGTTATATTCTGAAAAAGAATTAAAATATTTTCAAAGTCAGAAGAAGCTAGAAATATTTGCAGATCTTTTGTGATTAAGGCCTGGGAAAGTATTGCTCAATACACTTTAAAAGATTACAAGTACGACTCCTAAAACAAGCATTTCATGAAAAAACAAAATGGTTGACTGGAGGCTTTAAGTGCCTCTACATAGACGAACTTTAATCTGACTTTTGTTCGGTTTGATGTCTCAGAAGTGACCAACCTTTCTGCATCCTCTGTTTCCCCGCTAAAGGCTGACGGCGTATGTTGTCAAGGTTTTCTCCCTGGCCGACAGACTGGTGGCCGTTCAAAGCAAAGTCATCTGTGATGCCGTCAACTTTTTGATTCACAATGCACAGCAGTCTGATGGGATGTTCAGAGAAGTTGGAAGAATGTCCCACGTAGAGATGACTGTGGGCACCAGGAAATAATCCAGACCTATTATTCATCGTTTACAAAGCGTAGTATTTGTAAATCAGTATCAGTGTAAGAACAGGTTGTGTCTGTCCACAGGGTGACGTCGGCGGCGTAGATTCGGACGTCTCCCTGACAGCCTTTTGCCTCATTGCCATGCAGGAGTCAAGCAGGTTATGTAGTGCCAATGTTAATGTGAGGATCTTTGTTTTCTCTCACAATACAGAATATTGTAATACTTCCAATATTCTAGTATTTCTCACTTTTTTAAAAATGTTTCCTCTGTTTTATCCAGAGTTTACAAGACAGCATGAACAAAGCAGTGAGCTACCTCCAAAAACGCCTGCTGACCTTAATCAACCCCTATACTGTTGCCATGGCGTCGTATGCCTTGGCCAATGAAAACAAGCTGAACCTGGAGATCCTGCACAATTTTGCCTCTCCAGGTGTGATCACACAGTAACACAGACACTATGGAGCAATTCTAATGAAACAATTTAGATCAATTAACCTCTCAACTACAGCACAAAGAGAAGTCGAGAGAGTTGTTTTGGTCTTTACCACAGTCCAAGACAAGACCCAGAAAAAGGCCAAGCAAATCAGAGACTATTTTCAAAACATCTACAGGTAGCAAGTATTCAGACTTACTGGTTCCACTGATGGGATTATCCTTTTTCTGCAACAGGCAGTGAGAGTGAAGGTGGATTTAACTCACTTGACTCACTTAACATTCTTTCCTTCTGTATGTTCCTGAGAAACATCCATTTACATTTGCTGGAAAATGTTTTCCCTCCATTTTTACATTTTTTTCCTGGTTTTCCCTTCAGTGGAAAACTTACGTTAGGTCTGCATTAATTGTCTTCCTCTCATCTATGGTATTTCTTTCTTGCTCAGTTTAATTCACACCAACCTTTCAAGTACCACCGAGATGCAGAAAAGGCCGCACTGCATTTTTAAACCATTGTTCAAGTCTGCATATAATGTCTAGGTTCACACTGTATTTCTTGACGTTTGTCAGTAAATGTGTTGCTTCCCCTGATGTTTTTGGGAGGCTTCTTTAGATTGAGCCATGATGTCGTCCTCAGATCTGTCCCACTGGCCAGTACCAATGGGTCGTGTTTACACACTGGAAGCCACAGCATACGCTCTCCTGGCTCTGGTCAGAGTCAAGGTCAGAATGTCTTATTTACTACTGTGACTTCAATATAGACGATCATTCTGGTCAGCAGCTTTAACATGGTCTGTATTTTATCCTAAAGGCCTTTAACGAAGCCTGGCCAATTGCAAGGTGGTTCAACAAGCAGCAAAGAGAAAACGGAGGATTTGGATCAATTCAGGTAACATAAAACTTATTCTTTTAAGCCTTTATGAGACTGTTTCCCAGTCTCGATATGTAAGTACCATGATGCTGACAAACAGTTTTAAACCGTTGCACAATCACTCTTGGACTTAGTTGGATTGAGGAGATGAAGTTCTTGTCCAGAGGAATTGAAGGACTGTACCTCCTCTGTTGAACTTGTTTTATTGTAATTGGGGAAAAAATGCAGAGAAATACATTTTTGTTAGCATCCATACATCAATATGTAAACGAATGTTTTCTCATATCAATCCTTTTTTAGCTTTAACCTGAGACACAGTTATGTTTGGTCTTAAAGGAGGCCAAAGCATGCTCTGTATGAAATACTTCAGAGGTAATCTATAGATAACTATCAATGGTCGCCTATCTTATATTTAGTTAATTCCCCAAATTGTCTCCACTGCAGATTTCTCTTTTAAAGAAAGTTTGCTTGAAACAAAGACAGCTGCACTTAAACAACTCATCTTTTTGGCTGTCGGTGCTTATTAGCTTAGCAGTGACCACAGAAACATCATGGGTTTCATTTCTAAAACTTTTCCCATGATCTATACTAAAACTATGCATTTGCCCAAAAGGGAAAAAAATGGCAAACCTCCGGAATTATCCAGATTAATGAAATTAGAACCAGGAAGAAATTTCTCCTTCATAAACATTGCTCATATATTTATACCTTCTAAATTCTGCATTCAGCCATAAATGGTCGATGCAAAGTGCCTCGTGAATATCAGCTAATCAAAGTTTTTCATGGCCAACAATGACAATCACAGAGAAAAAAGTAAAGAAACACAATTCAGTGTGATGGGGGAACAAAATCTTATTTTTGTTAGCGACAGTAGTGGCATGACAAATTAAAGTTACACACTAACATTGGCATTTTAGTAGAAGGCCAATAGCTCCAATATTAAAGAGCACCTCCTCTGCGCTCTGTGGGTTTGGAGAGGAAGTGAGGAGCCACTGCCCCCTGCTGGTTACAGCAGAGGAGTGCATCAGGGCACATGACCCGAAAAGTTAGAATTTTCTTCCGGATTCTCCATTTGCAGCAGTGGCAATGCCTCTTCTGTCAAGTTTGTTTTTTGTAGGTCACAACTTTAGCGTCATGTTTATAATTGAGACCCCAGGCCTCTTCTGACTGATGTCACTCACCCTCACACAGACTTTTTGAATGAGAATTATTATTTATGTATATCAAAACTGTTCAACAACACATCAGTGCTGAGAGTTAACCAATCCAGATACCACCTGTTGTACTTTTGTCACACTTTTAAACCACAACTTTGTGAAATAGCGTCGATTGGTTTGTTTCTTTGACTCAGTTTTTAATGTCCGTCTTGTCTCTGCAGGCCACTGTGACAGTGTACCAGGCCGTGGCAGAGTTCTGGACCAGTGAACAGAACCCAGGCTATGATCTAAACGTGGACATCTTGTTGCCGGGCAGATCAAAGCCTGTAAAATACAATTTCAACCGGAGGAACCACTTTGCCACAAGAACATCTAAAGTTCGAACAAGCATTTTATGACAATAAGTAGCTCAAACTATTATAACATAAATCTATTTTTTGGTGTTTTTGCTGATAAGTTTATTTAATTTTAAATCATTATAGATCAATAATATAAACCAAGATGTGACTGTCGTTGCTACAGGCCTAGGAGAAGCCACATTGACGGTAAGTAAAATGTTTCACTGTTGTTTTGGGTTCATTTGCAGTCATGGAAAGTCAAACATATTTTTAATTTTAAATACCAAAGAATGACTTCCTATTTATTTATTATATGCTAACTTAAAACCTACATTTTTTTATGTGACAGATGGTGTCTTTGTTTTATGCTTTACCTAAAGAAAAGCATAGTGATTGTCAAAAGTTCAATATGACAGTACAACTCCTCCCAGGTTCGTCTACTTGTGTTTTGTGTCTCTTTGCTTGCATGAGCACGTTTTATACCTAACTGCTGTGACTTTCCACCCATCAAACAGAGGAGTACAAACTATTTTGTCTGTTGTGTTTCCAGAAAAAACAAGTGAAGTTGAGAAGATATACAACATGAGAATACTGCTTTTGTAAGATCTATGAGGCCATTCCATGAAAACTGTCCATTTAACCCTCAAATGTAATCTTAATCAGGAAAAAGTTAATCCTGGTGGTGATTGTCACCTGGTAACAAATCTGTGAGTTTTTATAGCAAGCTTTACAGAGATCTAATAAAATGAAAAGAAAAAAAATCAAACAAAAGTATGTTTATTTTGCACCAAATTACATTAATTATCTTAACTTTGTATTTCTATCAACTCTTTGCCTGTTTATTTTTTATTCTGCACAGATATAAGAACCAACATCAAGATGCCGCCATGACAGTTTTGGATATCGGTTTGCTAACTGGCTTCACTGTTAACACCAAAGACCTAAACCTTGTAAGGCACACACAGACCTTCAAGCTTAGACTGATTAAATGTGTTGGTCTAAAATATTTAAAATAAAGATATGTTTCTGTGCTCACAGATAAGAATCACAGTTGTTTTCTTGCATTTAGTTATCTAAAGGTCGAGCCCGCACTATCTCAAAGTACAAGGAGATTGTCAGTGACTCAGAAAGAAGCTCGATCACCATCTACATGGACAAAGTAAGTATTTAGTATTCAACCCTTTTTGCATCTATCTATTCAATTCTGCTCTTTCATTTGTCTTACTAATATTTCTCCAAAGGTTTCACACACAAAACCAGAGGAAATCATTTTTAGGATTCACCAGAAGCAGGCAGTGGGAGTATTACAGCCAGCAGCTGTGTCTGTTTATGAGCACGACAGCCCTCAGTATGGTAATTACAACAAGTCAAAAATATTTTTAACATATTTAAATATAAATTTTAAATATGCTTGTGCTTAATACACTGTGCAGAGACGCGCTGTGTGAGGTTCTACCATCCAGAGAGGGATGCTGGACAGCTGCTGCGGCTCTGCAAGAACGACGAATGCATCTGTGCTGAAGGTGAATAAAACTTGAATTAATAGTCGGTGAAAATTAGCTTTAAAAAGAAATACTGCTTCTTTGGAAGAGACCAAATCATGACCAGTGATACATGCAGCTAAAAGTATGTCCTCAAACTTGTTTGTAAATAAATAAAACAATACATGTTCAAAAATTGCAAGACACACTAATGACTGTTGTCATTTGAAGTGTGAAACACTTATATTCAATCTTTGTCTCTAATAGGTTCATGCTGCATGAAGACATTCAGAATTATTAGCTAAAATTTATCCAACGTTCTTTTAGCAGAGTCTGACTTCTTACTGACCCCTGCTGGTCGTTCTAAATAGTGGCATAAGACTGACACACTTGATCTAGTACAAACATTTTAACAAGGTAATGTTCATCTAAAGTCACCATGAAACATCAACTAAAATCTACATCACAATAATAAAATTATTTGGTTTCTAGGATAGTGTAAAAAAATTTAGCTACAACATTTATATACAACTTAACATGGTAAAACCTTCTTATGAGGACAATATTGTTCCCTTTCTGTCAGAAGAGGGATTTATACTTTTAAAATCCAGATCTATGGTGTTGGGGTGTGTGGTAGTGGAAGCAGGACCCTGATTCTAAGGTAATCATATTGATGTACCTTAATACCTTAGGTTCATAAATTAAACCTATTATTTCTCTGAGTGTAGTGGCTAAGAAATTAGAGAAGCTTTATTGATCATTTTTGCTTTTGAGGTGAGAGAGGATATAGTCATTCACTCTCTAAGTTCCTGACTCTTGGGTTATGTGTCACATCGCACCTGCTGTGTGATTGCAGAGAACTGCAGCATGCAGAAGAAGGGCAAAATTGACAATGACGACCGGACAGAGAAGATTTGTGAGACTGAACGGAACAGCAAAATAGACTTTGGTAAGTGTGTATTTGTACGAATTTCCCAATGAGTCTCTAATGAGTCTCCAATGTAAATGTGCTGATGATGTACAACTTGGATATTCTCAGCTTACAAAGTGAGAGTGGAAGAGTTTGCAGACGGCGTGTCCACCGATATTTATACAGTGCTTGTGCTTGATGTCATCAAAGAAGGTGGGTTTGTGTCCATCACACTTACAGCTTTGGAAAGTTATAGAAATTTACAGTTGAATCTTCACTTCTGTTTATTAATAGAGTAATGTATTAACAGATGAAGCATCAGCAAGAATTTAATATTAATGTAACACTTTGTCATGTTTCGCTTTTCGAGAGTATTCAAACTCCTTGAACGCTTTCACATTTTGACCACAAGCTTCACTTTATTTCATTTATATTTTATATAACAGGCCAGAACAAATTAACTATAATATGAGGCCTTTTAGTAAAATAAAGTGCGAGTACTGTTATCCACTACTTGTTGGTTTGGCCCGGATTAAGAAAGTTAAAATATCTCTATGCAATCGATCAAAACAATTTTTTCCCCTTGAGAAAAAAACCCTGTGTTTTGAAAAGATGTTGCTTTGGTGTCAGATTTGAAATGGCCCAGTCAAAGTCCAGTTCTTACTTTAAGTAAGACATGTGAATTGTTGTTGATGCTCTCCATAGAAACTGACTGAAGCTGAGCATTTTTGCTAAGGAGATTAAGGGAAGAAAAACATCCAAAGTTATCGTCTTGAGGGCCCACATATGAAGACACAGCACAGTTTTAAACTCTAAAGTTTTTCCCCTTCTTCACTAATATGGGTTGCTATGCGACCTATCAAAATAAAATTGCCAAAAAATACCTTCCAGTTTGTTGCTATATCTGTTTTTTACAATGTAATATTTGCTTCCCAAACTAAACAAATGTATTCATCAGAGTCCCATTGAATTTATTAGTAACAATGATGGTTACGTTATTATAATCTAAATGTATTGCTGAAAATATGAGCAGTGATTTTAGAAAGACGTACGGATGATGATGATGGTGGTGCAGTTTTTCTCTCTCTACTGAATCACTATGTTCAATTAAATTGCTTCATATGAAAACTATGTTTTTAATCATAGGAAGTTCAGATGTGGGTCCTCAGAATAAAAGGCGCACATTCCTCGGTTTCCGGCACTGCAGAGAAGCTCTAGACATAAAAATAAGACAAAATTACCTCATCATGGGCACCTCCAAAGATATTCACGCTGATGAACCCAATCATTCGTAAGTTTACTCAAGTTGATCATCAGTTTGTTAGTTGTGTAGTTTTTTCGGGATTTTAAACGTGAACTTTTCTCTCTGTTTTCCATTTTTCTATCAGGTACCAATATGTACTCGGTGAGCGGACCTGGGTTGAGTACTGGCCCACCGAAGCAGAATGTGGAAATAAGAAGTACAACAACACCTGTGCTGGCATGGAGGCAATGGTCCAGCAGTACACTCTCTTTGGGTGTCGACAGTAGTAAAACAAGTGAAGGCTTAAATAAGATTTCTGCTTTTCAAAGTTCACTGACATATAAGAGTCTATGTTGTGCCATTTCAGTGAAATACAAAAGCTTCAATGTAAGAAGAGACAGTTATGTCAAATCAAATAAAAATCTTTCAAGTAGGCCCTGAAATGCTTTTATTTTGATCAACATAAGTTGTTCTGTATGTCTGGGGTTTTGCATCAAGAAAAAACAGCTAACATACTTGTAGCATTTTCTTCAACCCTACCAGGAAACAATGTCAAAGTTTTGGTTAAACAGCACAGTATTAACCAGAAAATGATACATTTTTAAAAATAACAAATTAGTAAATAGTAATATTTTCAAGTATTTTCGAGTGGCCGCTGTTTTTGTCCTGAGATCTTTAGCTGCTATTTGCCAAATGAACTCTAGGGGGCTGCAGCATATTATTCACGAACATATTATTCATCAGCGGAGAAGAAAAAAAAAAGTGACGCACTTCCTCTTGCCAAGACACGGATGGGTTGTGTGGGTGTTCTCTGAGAATAAAGGTTTCAACTTTAACTTCACGAGTCGACAGCCGGCTGTAGAGCTGCGACAGGCCAGTGCTCAGTAATAGTTTAGGATTCTTTGCAGCCAAATTAATCTTCGAGGTTGAAGTGCGTCTTAATTTTCGGTCATGGCAAAGGTTCAAGTGTTAAATGTTGCTGTTTTGGACAACCCGAGCCCATTTGGAAACCCGTTTCAGTTTGAGATAACGTTTGAATGCATGGAGGATTTACCTGAAGGTGAGTTTTCTTTTATTGTCGGGAAAATCTGTGAGCTGTTGAGTTTGGGCGCTCTTATGTTTTTATAAAGTGTTAGCGTCACTGTGAGAAAGCGTAACACGTCAGTACGTCGCGTTTATGCATTTCAGTTTACCTGAAAATAACAGTTACTTTATGCTTTATACGGCTTGTGTGAATTTCTTTATGCGAATTGTCAAAAATTGGCGCTGGCGCGTTTGTGCTGACAAGCCCGCCTTCTGCTGTAGCTGATTGGCTCTTTTGCCAGTGCGTCAGAGTTTTCAGACAAGATGATTGGCTGGCGGCATTACATTGGTATGTCAAGGAATTGCCGCGAAATACAAATTCCTGCCGTGGATTAAAATACCCAGAAATAAACTGTGCCTCCTTTTAGAAATAATCTCTCGTTTGTGTTTGCTCATTTGTTTATTTGTTTCGTTTTTTGATAATATTTTTTGTCGTTTCTTTCCACGTCTGTGTGATGCGGTTGTAAAGAAAGCATTATTAAATGTGGGAAAACGTAGCCGCGAAAACCAACCATGACAAGGTTTCCTATCAACAAACTGTTATAAACCTGCCTTTTTTTGCGGCGCATTTTGCTTTCAACCTTAGATATAAGGGGTTATTTTACTTATTTTAGTGTTCGTATTATGCTTGAACTAGATGTTTGTCGTTCAATCCCCTTTAATTTAAAGCAAAGCATAACCAGTTAGAATCAGATGCAAGATTTTCTGCCCATCAATGATCCATTTGCAGTTATATTTGAGCTTTCACTAAAAAATATGATTTGTCTTAATTCAGTCTGTAAAGACTGAAATGAATTACAGTTGTAAACACATTGTTTGACAAATATAAATATGTGAGTTGAAATCAAGTCAAAGTTCTTTTAATCATAACTATGAATACTTGCTGAATATCAGTAGCTGGCATCCTTTTTAAATGTAAAGCTGTTATAAATGTAAGCATGTTTCTGGGGGTTAGGGGGCATTTTTAAGTCTTTTCCCTTATATATAAGAAAGATAAATTGAGCTGCTGCTGTAAAATGAAGTCTAAATGTAGTGGATTTTTCTTAAAGATTTGCTTCACAACATATTTTTCACAAAAATAAATATATTGTGATAATAATCTCATTAAAACAGCAACGTTTAATGATATGTGGCAACAGTAAGAGTAACAGTTGCTTTTCTTTTTAAAAATAGATAATTTAGGACAAGCTACGCATTTTTGTGCAAGCATTGTAATATCAAGTGGGCAAATAATTTTTAAAAATCCTTTATTTTTATAAAATTGTTCATTCATATTAATGCATATTCAACCAACTTCAGTGCTTTTTTTCTCTGAACTTGCAGAACATAACTAATACTTATTTTGTATTTTCATTATTTATTTATTTATTTTTGCTTGAATTTGCTGTTTGCAAAACTTTCCAATGAATCTCCAATGGCATCATGTTAAAAATCCTTCATTCTGAACTTTAAAAAAAATAAAGAAAAAAAACTGGAATATACGCAAAGCTGCATATTAGTACAGAGATGAAATTTGAATTTTAACTCTGTTTTTATTTTTGTAGAAAATATCCTAACCTTTCACCTCCTTCCTTCCTCTATTAGATCTGGAGTGGAAGATCATCTATGTTGGTTCTGCAGAGAGTGAAGAGTACGACCAGGTTCTAGATTCTGTTTTGGTCGGTCCAGTTCCAGCTGGAAGACACATGTTTGTGTTCCAGGTGAGTTCCCGATTGACTTTGTTTCTTGTCTAATGTTATATTACAAACCAGTGAAACAGGACATCGTCTGGCTACCAAACTGATTACGCTTCACTAAATCTGTGAACTCAAAATAAGTTGAGCCCTCAGCGCTTTTCAAAGTTATTTTCAGCATTTGCAAGATTTTTTAAAGTTAAAAGAAGTACAAGCATAACAAACCGTTTAAAATGAAACTATTATCTAGAGGTGAGATGTCTAGAGATACCTGCTCTTTGTTCAGGCTGCAAGAAAGTGAGAAAGAGCAAGACCTTTAAACAGATATCAGGGAAGCTGGACATTGTGCATAAAATTGCTCAGTTTTATCTTGAAGAAAATACATACATACTGTATGTTAAGGTTTTTGTAATTTGAGCCCTGCTAAGAGGGCCAAATGGTGTATAATTTGTAATTTCATACTTTTATCTAAAACAAAATGGCAAAACCCTGCTTTGCAGCTGCTGTTTACTCATCCATGGCTTTACCTCTAGTTCTAAAATAAATGACTACTGAGTGCTTTCAACAGGAAGAGGGACAAGCAATATGTTTGAGCTGTTTTTACATTTTCATACTTTAATGTTCAGAAGAGAAATCAGAGAAACTCACTGGCAAGTCAAAGCTAATCTACAAAACTCTGATTGAGGCTTCAACTTAATTTGTCCCCGTTTTTATTCCCAAGTTCTTGATTTTACAATATGGAACAATAAACTCTTGAGTTGATCTTTTTGTTTCCTCTGTTTCGACCCAACAGGCTGACGCTCCTAATACGGGTCTGATTCCAGAGACTGATGCCGTGGGAGTGACTGTGGTCCTCATAACCTGCACCTACCGCGGACAGGAGTTCATTCGCATCGGTTATTATGTCAACAATGAATACACAGATCCAGAGCTTCGGGAAAACCCCCCTCTAAAGCCAGACTACTCTCAGGTAACTACCAGAGGTTATGTTGTATTTAAATGGGCCATTCTTCTGAGCAGACCTTAGTAAAGTGCAGCTTTCTGCTGCCCTCCAGTGTCTCCAAAAGGAATTTTTTTCCTGTGTGAAACAGTTCCTGTCTTCCATTGTGTAATAATTTAATTTTTTTTACTCTAAAAACATGTGTTTTTACGCAGGTGTTACCAAGTTTAGATTTTGATCAAATTTGTATTTTAGGTGACCTTAACTTGGATATGCGTCTAAAAAGATTAAATCTCACTCCAACTCTGTTATTTTTTTCCTAATTAACATTTAAGATCCTTCCAAGACCAAATATCACATTCCCTGAAAAATCCACTTTGGTTGATTTTGATTTTAGCAAACCGTTCCCACAAATACTCAACAGTTTTTTGCTAATATTATTAGTTATTACTCTGTCAACAGTACAAAATACAAAAATAGGTGTAAGTAAACTTTACACGATATGCAACAGCGATATGCAACACTTGTCAGGACAGGATTTCTGTCACTTGCACCACTTTGAGTAGAAGAAAACATTCCTGACACCAGAGCTATGACTGCACTGAAGTTTATAATGGTTATACTGAAGCTGTAAATAAATGTGCTCCTTTCAACAATTGCTGGATGAAAGGCAAGAATAATCCATGGTCAGAAGCCAGAGAGTCTGTAGAATAACAGTGATTTCATCAAAGCATATATTCAGCAGCACTGTTTTTTTGTAACTCACTTAATAACATTATTCAAAGATATTGCTTCTTTTTCATTTGTAACTAAGGGAACTGTTTGGTCTATCGTGATTTTTGGAAGCAAGAAGTCTTTGTTATAAATCTTACTTTTTTTTATTTACTCTTTGCTTTGAAACAAATCCCATCTGTGATCCTTGATAAATCCCTTCGACACAGAAGGAATTATCGCAACAAATATTGCAATTCTTTTTTTTTGTATGTGTCAGTGTTACCCAGACCCACCAGTTACCTTAAATCATGTACTTGTATGGCACAAGCGTACCAAGCCGCTGATCTTTCTTTCCTCCCCGTAGCTTCAGAGGAATATCTTGGCCTCCAACCCCCGTGTCACCCGCTTCCACATCAACTGGGAGGGCTCGGCGGACAAGATGGAAGACAGCGAAAACGTGGACCCGTCCCCGAACGTCGGCGGCATGCTGCCCCCGTCCTGCGCACCAGGAAAGATGCCAGCTCTCGGACAGATGCCGGACAACTCCATGGACTGCATGTAGCGGTCTGGGTGGCGAACAAGGAGCTCTTCTTACCTTTACATTCGTAAACATCACTAACTTTTCTAACAAGACCACGGACGTCCCATGTGGACATGTGAAGGACAAAACGACATGGGCCATTTTTTTCTCTCTCTTGTGTGGCCCATTTAATGGGATGGGTGTGGCCAGCATAGGTTCCTCTCCTGTATGCTTTTCTTTCTCATACTCGTAGATCTGCACAGCCAGAAATGCCTTAATTTATTATTTCTTCGTCTTTCTTTAATATTCTCCCTGTGAGACCCTGATTCCTCTTCATGTATGTTTTTTTTCTTTGTCCTTTTGAGCATTGAGCATCGATCTCTGCATCACTGCACATATACCACCAGCTTTATACAGTTCGGGCTTTTCATTATGCAAAAACATGATCTCATCTGGTTCTTCTCATGAGACAAAAAAATATTCAGTCTCCTCCTGAGAGGTCACACAACCCCGTTGTTAGTTTTTTACACATAATGGTGAACCCACACATTTGAGCAAACCCCACTTAGTCCATCATTTGTTTAATATTCACTGAACTTGAGGTTTATAGGAGAAATGGATCCCATGTCAATGTCGAGTTCTGTGGTTTAAAAGGCTTTTTGTAAATAATGTTAGTGCTTGTTTTGCCTTCTAGAGAGGGCATTGTTTAATTTTGTACTGCATAACTATATATTATATACCTCCGTGTTTTGTTTTTTTAATTATTTTTATCAACTGCGAGGTTAAATAAAGTTGTTGGATTTTTTTCTGATTATCTCTGCGCCTTCCAGCTCCTTTCTGCTTCGACTCGTAGAGAATTGAAAGCACAGCAACAGCAGTGGAGGAAGAAAAGAAAAAAAAACAGCCCTGTCTTCTCCCCCTCCCCGCTCTGGCTCGATCTTTTTTCCAGTTTCATTCATAAAATGCAGCAGCATCACTTCACCATTTCCACTCCAGCCTCATGTTGCTAGGAAACTGCAGCACAAAATAGGAGGGGGTGGAGAGGAGGGGGGCGTCTGCTCTGGCTCGTTTTATCTTCGTCGCATCGAGTAACTCCCCCTTCCATCCATCTGTTCCCTCCACTTCTGATGTCTGCAATGTTTAAAGTGATGAAAAGCATTAGTTACACATTCATAATGGATGTGATTGGGGGGCGCAGGGGGGAGTTGCTGAAAATAACTAAATGCTATTTATCAGGTAAAAATCCTGCTTATTCCAGCTTGAATGTTTGCTGCATTCCTGTTTAGTTGCTTGTTTATGTCTCGATCTTAGGTCTCAATAGTAGAAATGCACCTGCAGCTGAAGGCACGTGTTGAAACCAGCAGATTTTACATTAAAGCAGAACCTCACATGTAGGGAAACGGGTTGCAAGGGTCGGTTCGGTCCATATAGGAACAAACGATGCCGATGTGATGGGTATTAACTGTTTGTTCATGTTTTTTTTGCTATCGACATACTATTACAATATGAAATGGTTCCAGAGGATATTCAAATGCAAATATGTGAGAAATTAGCCTTTTGATGATGATGGATATAAAGGGCTGTCGGTGCTCTCCCAGTAGGTAATCCAGGTGCTGCGTTGAGGGGTGCAGATGGAGGGAGGGGTGGGGTTTGACTGACCGCCTGGCCGGAGAAACACCTGGTATAACAATTAAACTAAATAAAGAGAGGGGAGAAAAATCCTGCTTATTCAGATTGCGTTTTTTCCCCCCTTACTAAAAATCCCTCCAAAATGTGTAAACGTCCTTTGCTTTCAGTGTTTTGTGACAATGGCAAGCCAACTTGTCATATAATGTCAATTCTTAAAAGCAAGCATACATTTATTTTCTTCAGTAAATGTGCTGTCCATAATGAACATTTGAGATATCTCATGTCATTATTGTGTGATAAGTTTTTAAATTTGTGAGTGTTGTGCTGTCATATTTAAATATCTTCTTCACAACTTAAACATTGTGCTGGAAAAAGAGTTTGTGTGTGTGAGCGAAGTTGAAATCCGGAGTTCACGGTTTGTATTTCAATATCCAAAAGGAGAAAAAGAAATTCCAGACATTTTGGATGCTGTTTTGTATAGAAAAAAAACAGAACAAGTATAATTATCAGCATTCATATTTTGATTCACTTGTACAAGTTATTTACTTGTAAATAACTTTGCTCAGTCCTGTTAACTTGACCAAACACTTGTATCAGCTGAATTAAAGAAAGATAATTTATCTCAACCAAATCGACTTCCCTGATTTTTTTTAAAGGCACAGAAAATAAAAGTAAGTAGTTCCCAGAAACTATGGTTATTTGGGCAAGTATTAGTTCAGTGATCAATAGGAAATCTATTTTTTTAAGCATTTTCAGGTTATACAATAAATGTTCTTTTCTTCAGTCTATAGCATAACTAATATGAGTTTATTAAAGTTTTGATTTAGAGCAGAATGTGTTCCTAATAACTAAGCACAAGTAAAAAAAAAATTACAAAAAATGTTAGCTTTAGTATTCACTTAACTCAACTTTGCATATGTTTAGTTATAGTTTTGACTAGTTGTTGTTATTAATACGAACCAAATGAAGTGCAGTTTGATTATGTGATAAGATGTCCTGCCATAAAAGCGTGCGTTAAATTCTGACCAACATATCTAAAAATAGCACGCGGTTGACGTCACTCAGCCAAACGCGTATCAGTCGCTGGATGCCGGAGGGGACGGGGGCGGGCTAAATGAGTTTTCTTCTCTTTTTTTTTTTTTTAAGCGGGGGGAGGTGGGAGGGCCTTCCTGTCAATCACTGCTCACAGCCAATGGACAACGTCGCGCTCGCTGAGATTCCCACGGTCCCTCCGCATCGAGCCAATGGAGACCGGAGACCGGAGACGGTGGGCGCGTGCGTTGTTGGGAGGAAAATAATCGATGACGCTTCTCTCCGCTCGCTTTTCTGCTAAGACTGTCAGACCCTTTGAGGGATAGAACAAGATATCCAATCAGAGGACTCCTGAGCGTACCCGTTGAAAGGACGCAGCCAATCATCGAGCGGCTCTCAGCTGTCAATTAACGGATGATTCGGCGAGTGGGCGGAGCGTCAGCCAGCCTCTAGTTCCGTCATCTCGCTCGTCTCCGAGGCTACGGGGGGCCGATGTTGATTTGGATGAATACCTGCAGTCGCCGGACCCAGCCTAGGTTGATTAGTTTTTTTTAAAGCTGGGTTCGCCACCGGACAGCGGGACGGTTCGGACCGAGAGCATTGCTCGCTCGCGCCTCGAACGGTTGTTTTTCTGGACGGTGGGAGGGGCGGGGAGCCGGGGGTGGGGAGGGGGGCTCGATCGGCGGGGGCTGCAAGGAGGGTCAAGGCGGAGACTGCATCCTCCGCGCTCGGGCCATCTTGCGCCGAGCTCGGTCTGATGGTTCCACTGAGGCCCTGACCAGGGGGCCCCGGGGGGCCGCGGAGAGGATCTGACACCCGGCGTCGGCCGCGGATGACCGTGGAGGGAGTGGAGCCGCTTTCACGGCCTTTCCTCGCCGTGGCGCCGCATTAGCAGCAACTGTCGGGGAGTCTTCATCTTCTTCTTCTTCTTCTTCTTTTTTTTTTGAAATTTGATTTTCTCTTCTTCTTCAAAACGGGTTAAGGCTCCGTTTCTGCTGGGTAGAGGAAACACAGAGACGATCTAAGAGAGATTAAACCGGCTGGAGGCTGCAGGGCGGCCCAGAGCCACGGATTGCTCCGTTGACAGGTTGTCATCATGGGCAACGCGCCCACGGCCAGAAAGGGCAGCGAGATGGAAAGCGGTGGGTCTCTCTCTCTCTCTCTCTCTCTCTCTCTCTCTCTCTCTCTCCCTCCCCCCATCCCCTCCGATCTGTACCTGCTCCTTTACATCCTCACGAAACGATGAGAAACAACGTGACACCGCATCCCGTCAAAGCTCCACACCACCTGCCAGACAAACAGGCCTTTTCTCTCCCCCCCCCCCCCCCCTCATCCCCTCAGCCGTCTCCATTCATTACGACCCGCTAATTGAGCTTTAAACAGTGATGCGCGCAGAAATTACGCAGCGACGCTTCACTCCGTGTCCATATGAAACATCTCGATCGGGAATCGATTTGAGTCTCTGTTTGCGGTGTGTTAGTGAGGGATGGGATTCTTACAGCAGGTTTTAGTCTCTAGTCCTCAACTTATGAGCCCCAAACATAAAGCAAAGCTGCTGCTAGGTTGGCATCTCCGCTTCTCTTGGGCTCCGATCTTGGCAAGATCGCAAACGAGCCATGTGTCAGATGTTTCCCGGACGCTCTGTGCCTGGTGCTTTATGGAAATAGATATTGTTGTTGACCCTGGGCCCAACACGCCCAGTTCCGGCCCAAAGCATCGGCGAACTGCGAAGCTTCTCGGATATCGGTTTGTGGAGGTTTCCTTCAACAAAAACCTGAATTCACATTGATAAACCACTGTCTGCACGCATGCGTGGTGGAGGGATATATGTAGGTATGTTTAGCATGTTTGGCGTTAGGGCAAAACTTTTTATGCTACTTGAGCTGGGGAAAAATTTTAGGACTATTTAAAATTTTTGCAAAATAAATTCATACGTATTTATGATCTATGTTTTGTTACACAAGAACAAACTATTAAGACGGACTTCGCTGAATAAAAATGTAAAAAATATATTACAATGTAAAGACACATTTCTATTTTTTTTTTTTGCTAAATTATATGTTTTTTTGTGAGGCTTTTGGTTCTGGATATTATTTAAAAAACTATAAATTATTCTCACATTTGTGCAATTTTCTCCTCAACTTTCTGTAGAATTTATGTAAAGCTATTCAAAACTACTTCACAGAATAGAATAGAAAGTCCTTTATGGTCCCACACTGGGGAAATTCTGGTGCAATCAAAACAAAGTGATGACATCAAAACAAAGATAATACATACAGTAAACATATATATA
>CAEGAF010038831.1:0-11156 GCA_903067075.1 Micropoecilia bifurca | reverse complement strand
AAAATTAAATACTGTTTCTTCTCTATTTTGAAAGGATGCACAGTGGTCATGAAGCCAAATACTTTCAAAATTTAAACAATTATATGAAATTGAGAGTTTTAGGGATGAAATTAAC
Organism: Micropoecilia bifurca; assembly: GCA_903067075.1. Classification (NCBI taxonomy): domain Eukaryota; kingdom Metazoa; phylum Chordata; class Actinopteri; order Cyprinodontiformes; family Poeciliidae; genus Micropoecilia; species Micropoecilia bifurca. The sequence goes on along the minus strand of CAEGAF010038831.1, from coordinate 11,041 downwards.
TGCTCTTTCTTCAAGAGTGTAAAAATCACACAACAACTTAGAAAAAAATTCAGTTGAATGCAAAGACAAGCCATATACTTTGTGGTGAAAGGGTTTATCATCAGACGAAACAAAGACTGAGCTATATGAGAACAATGACAAGACCTGTGGATAAGGAGGACCTTTCATTAGGGACCAAAACTGCAACATTTGTTACATCTCCACTGCACTGTGTCAAATGAAAGTGTGGTGGTGCTGCACCAACAACTACTGAAGAAAATGACACCAAAAACTCTGAAGAAGAGACTGAGGGCAACATTCTTCCTTGCAAAATATAAACAAAAGTGAAGTGCTGTCAGATTTTAGTGACTGTAGCATTTCTCTTTCATTATTGGCAAAAGGCCACAATCTATTGGTCCCACTAGTGCTAGACTTTCATATTAATTTTGGATATATTTACCCAGAATGCCCAACACTAAAGTTCACTTCCTGCTTTCGGAGCAGTTTCTTGTCCACTTGCATCCACACATGCATTCAAACTGCACCAGAATTCACTTTAACTGAAACCAACAGCTAGATTTTTAGGTGGACCAGAGTTTGCTTATTTGGTCCGCATCAGATTTCATTCACACCTCCCCAAACAAACCAAACCTTCTAGATAAACTAGAGTTTGACTAAACAGACTGCTGTGAGTCAGCCCTAATTCTACAGTTACAAGGTTGAATCTTGGACAAACCAGAAGTTTTCCTACATGAAAATCACCTCAGATACACACTAAACTTATCATTAGAATTGATAAAGCTTCTGGAATTAGCTTAACCTTATGAAATGTTTTTAATGATACTTAAAAGCTTTAAACCATTTATTTTAGATGAACTCTTTTGTCACTTAATACAAGAGTCATTGCATGTAGCCAGAATTACACCACAAAACTACAAACAACATATGGTTTGTAGAGGTGTGCCGATCTATCGGTCACCGATCATAATCGGCCGATTTCCTGAAATCGGGGATGATCAGGATCGGCCGATCATTGACTCTGTCACCGATACCGATCACCTGCATCTCATTTCCCAGCCTGTCTGTCCAGCTGGTCTTGTCTTTCCTTCACTGCGCAAACGCGCAGCAACAAATGCTAAGCGGTGTGTAACTATAATGCACTAAGTGAATGAGGAGGTTTGCGTGTTGCGGCGGAAAATAGAAGCAGGTCAAAATGCATCAACACAACAAAGCTAATAGACATAAAAACAATGACGGAGTTTGGCTACAACGAGGCTCACGGCAGTAAAAAGACATGGAGGATCAGACAGCAGGTAAAGCGGCGCAGCTACAAACACTCANATTTAAGTCTTGGAGCTGCGATGTAAGACGCTGGTTCTGCTGTTGATCCGCTGCTCCGCTACAGGTAGTAATATTTAGTAATATTTGACACGGAGCCGCTTCTGCTCCGCTAGTGACTCTCACACCAAACCTGTTTAAAGCTGCAGCATCTAACCTAAAAAATACATTTTACATACATATTAAAACTTTCTCTATCCTAACATGAGACAGATAATCTCTAAAAAATAATCGATCTCCTCCCTCCCTTTTTCTACATAATATAATGGTAGTGTTTATGATAAAAAATAGCTAAATAATAATTATGTGATTGGTATCGTTGATCGGAATCGGCGATCGGCCCTCAGGGGTGATCGGTATCGGGAGAAAAAAACCTGATCGGCACATCCCTAATGGTTTGTCAGCAACTTCATTAAGCCTTTTATTTATTTAAGTAAAACCGAAGCTACAACTTGCTTTCTTAGGTGAAACGCAGCTTTATTGTCCTCCTCAGCACACGAGTGTTTACTATTGACTCACAGTGCACGTCCACTAGGATGCTGACGTTGGTGCTTCCCACTGCGTTGAACACCTGACACGACACGGGCTCAGTGAAGAATGAATGATCTGCTGTGGTGACAAACACACTTTCCCTGGCCCCCTCCAGCAGAACGCCACCTTTAGCCCACCTGGCGGAGAAAAACACAACACCCTTTAACACGTTTCACACGGCTGCAAATCATTACTACGTCGGGCTGCAGGGGATTTCAGAAGCTGTGTGAGGATCTTAATGTGGGATTTTCACTCTATGAAGGTAAAAGAAAATATGACTTGATTCTCATGCTCAAGGGAAACTCTGCGATAAATTAGAATAATTTCTGAAATCCATATGGTTGCTTGCCAAATATCTAGCTGAAAATCATATCACCATATTGCACATTCTCCACAGAATGACATTTTAATGCACATTCTGCAGGCTCTGTGCCTAAGTACCTGGCAGTGTTCCCACATCAGGACCCTCTCTGATAGAGTTTCAGACCTCAGCCTTTTTTTTTTCTTTTTTGCACTTTCAGTGCTGCGGAGATGTCGCTTACGATAAAACTCTCCGTTCAACTACACAAAATGTTCAATAGTTTCACAAATTTTGTTCTCTAAGCAGAAATTACGATTCAGGAGCAGCTCCTCAGAGTGAACACGAGCAGATTGGAGTAGATGAAAGGAAACCCATTGGCATTGATCATCCGATCAGGCTGCTAATGTTGCACTGCAGGACCACCAACATCAAAACCTTCCTCGCATCTTGAGCTACAATTAAAGCCAAATGCAGATATGAGTTCATTTAGACCTGCAGGCTGCAGTGGTTGGCAGAGGGAAGGATATTTTTTAGGAATTGTTTCCAAATGCTGGTAAAATTTGTTGAACAAATAGAATGCTGTGAAAAAGTATTTGCCCCTTACAGATTTGTCTTAAATGTTTAAATGTTTTGAGTCAAACATATTTCAGTCAGTCTAAATTCAACAATTTCGATGTCAAATAAGGATTCAATAAATGTCTATTCAAACCAATCTGCCCTAAAGTGGAGAAAATAATTTATCTACCCTGGTGACCAGATCATCTGTAGAACAAAAAAACTCTGAAACAGAACCAGTGTGACAACATGAAGTAGGCTTAAAGATCTCAAAGCAGCACATTGCAGCCCCATCAAAAGAAAGAAGGAAACATTCAAAAAATGATGTGAAGATTATTGATTTATTAATCTATAAAGTGTTACAAAACCAAAAGGGAACAAAACGTCAATTTCGGAGTGACCTAGTAAAACTCCAGACCCAAATCCAATTGATAGGAAGCCACCTATAAATTATTCTAGGGCCTTTGTCAACAAGGGACTAATTTACATTTAAGCACATTTTTATGCTACTGTTTATTTCTAAGCAATTTCTGAAGGCAAAGTGTCACCTGCAGTTATTATTTCTGTCATTACTCACCTCTTTTGTACATGCAAAATGCGTCAAGTGTTAGCTTTCACACTATGGCCCTCATTCTTCCTCTGGCTGCGAAAGATTTTGCTTTATCACTTATTTCCCCGTTGTTTTCCGCAAATAACCTTACAGACCTGATGTAGAACTCCTTGAACAATTTTCTTGCCTGTCGATTTTTCTCAGTGTTGGCTGATAGCGGGATGGCAAACCAACGTAAGGTGTATTTACTGCCACCTACCGGATTGGAGTGTGAACGCATTGCGTCCACTATTATAGTAGAGCAAAACTGTTATACTTTTGCTCTACTTTCGCATGGAGGCAAGGCCTGCGTCATGTCAATTTCGATATATGACTTTGAAGGCTGTTCACAATCAAAACCTTCCAATATGCATGAATTAAAGCATAAATAGCAGGTGTATAAAAGATAAGATAACACAAACTCCTGATGGCGGTTGTTGGACAGCACAACCAATTGTTAGGTTTAGGAGGGCAATTACTTTCATGTTAATTTGGAAAGCCTTTTTTACATTAATATTCCAATATTTTAAAACTGCATTCACTTTTAACTACATTAAAATTGTTAGATAACACAAAAGCAAAAGACGTCTTTTGATATTCTTCGCAGCACTGTATTTTTTTTTTTTTGTTTAATTTAAAAACCAGTCACTTAGGATACGTTTTGCATGTTCTGCTAGCAAATTCATATTTAATTTTTTTTTAGTTTTGCAATCACTGACAATGATTTGCCTTCACAGCACCATGTCAGTGGCACAGCTTCTTCTTTTTTTAATAATAGAGGCTTCCTTACGGGGTCAGTGGCACCATCTAACTTTAGTATTTCCCCAGGGTAATCGCTTGAATTTTCATTTCGTCATCTGTGCAAACATGAGAGTTGTCATCAATCAGACCTGTAGCCCATGATGGGCGGGTTGGCGGTGGCCTGGCAGGTGAATGTGACTCTTTCTCCCTCCAGGACAGAGCGAGGTTCGATGGACAAGGTCACAGTGGGAGGGTCTGCACAGGGGGAGACACAGATGCAGAGTCTGTTGTAAGCAGAAACTGACAGAGTGAATTTCCTTTGCATAAATCAATGAGGACCTGAACTGAAGTCAAACAAGCCAACAAGCTTAACATAAAAAAATGCTGAATTCCTGAGATGTGTTTAACATGCTGGTGTCTAGCTACACAACATATAGTTCACTCTAAATTTGACTGCTTTTCAAAATATTAGGGCAAAATTACATTCTGAAATAATATGTTAGTTTGCTTATGGATACAGTGGATCCCCTACTCTTCAGATGTTTCTGCAGAATGTGAATCCAAGTTATTCCTGTTTATTTTTGTAGTACATTTTTAAAATATTAAAAAGGAAATGCAACTTGTCAGGAAGCACATTGCTACTTGACCTGCTATTGGCTGACATTTGCAAAACATTCAATCTAGGAGCTGCATAATTTCCTTGGCGCTGATTGGCTGAACCCTCAAGAGCAAAAATGAGGAAGACTGTAAATATTAGCTTCTGTAGTAATGTTTCTACTGTGGTTATTAATGCATATTAAGGTATATTTTATGTTTCAGTTATTAAAATAGGCCGTTATAAGCGTTTTTAGAGTGGGTAGATGCACTAAAGTGTACATCACAGTTTGTTTAGGAATAATTTTAAACAAGAAATATTTTATAGTTAATTGGACATTCATGTACTTCATCTACTAGGCTGTAACTATATTTTATCTAGAAACAAGTTCAACAAAATATTCTTCTTTAAAAGGCATAACTATCTCCTTAAGTTCTGCTTTTGAACCATCTAGTTACATATTCAATTCATAAATAATTAAAGAAACTCACGGACTCTTTAAGCATATATTAAAAACTATATATTTAATAACTGCTTTAGATATATAGTGAACTTAAGGGTTTTCAATAATTCTACTAATAACCCAATAACCATTATAAATGTAGTCTAAATAAGGTTGTATTTTCATAATTGTCTAGCGTGAGATCTTGCTATCGCAATAAAAGAGGATCTTCTAAGTCTTTGTGGGTTACAATAATTGTGCCCTTGCGGATTTGGCTATGTCCAAAAACTGCACAATTAGTTGAGTGAATGTAAAAAGAAAAATTATCCAAATGTTATTGCTAAGTTATTTTTAATCAACTACACAAAAAAGTAGTCAAGCTTTTACAGCTCAAAGGCTGCGTGATGCTCAGACCTTTTCAAGGACTCTTTTTCTTCTTTATGATAAAATAAATGATTTTAGCACAAGTTGGGATTGTATGCCTGAAAAAATGTGGCGCTCATAAGAAATACATTTCTATTAAAAAATAGAGCTTTGTGGCAGTCTTAAAAACTTATAGTTGCAGCTGTTTTGCTTAGTTTTTCGTCTTCGTCCAGCTGACTAGGTCCTTTAACTCTTAACAACCACAGAGAGGAGAGCAGCAACGTACGGTGGACGTTGAGAGTGACAGTGGCTCGTTTGCCCATTGGCACTGCTGGATTGCTGGCCACACAGGTGAAATTGCTGCCGCTGTCAGTGTCAACTGGAGTGATGGGGAGATAACTCCGGCTCGTCACTCTCTTCCTGTCTGGCAGCACCTCCTGTTTGACGAAGAAAAGTCAGAGAGGTGAAGAATGAGAACAGTGCAGGAGAAGGATGGAAAATGATGAGGAGAAAAAAGGAGACGGCAAGAGAAAAAAACAAGACTAAGTGGAGGAAAAGTTATAAATTAGGCCAAGACAAAAAGGCAAATAATAAAAAATACTTTACATAGAGAAGAACTTTTTTTTTTTGCCCGAATCAACCCATCTGTTGAAACAAGAAGGTTTTGCTTTGTGAATAAAAGTTACTGATGGAGTAACATAAACAGAGGTGGACAGAGTACCCAAAAATCAGAGTAACACTACTTCAACATATTTTTACTCGAGTAAAAGTCAAAGTCGTCCACAAAATTAATAAAGTAAGAGTAAGAAATTATTTGGTAAAAAGGCGACTCAAGCACTGAGTAACGATCAAATTATCAACCATTTAATATTTAAAGATTACCTCATCAGCTGAACCAAAATGTAAAGTTATGTGGAAATGTTGGTATTTTAATATGGAAAGCCATTTCAGCCAAAACTAAATAAATAAATAAATGGGTGAACTAAGTAAAAAGTTAGTAAAATAAATCAAAAAATGAAGAAAATGATAAATAACATAATTACAAAATAACAAAATCAGGCAAAAGAAACATTTTTCCAAATCAGTTTCTTTCAATATAAGACTTCAGAAGTTTTAACAAAAACTGCAGGTGTGTGTCTGTCTGATGGATTTTTGATTTAAACATTTGTTTTTTATTCAGTGGGTAGAAAATCCAGAAATTTTACTCAGAAATACTTCAAAATAAAATTACTCAAGTAAAATTAAAAAGTACAGCGCTGTAAAAATGCTCCTAAGAGTAAATTAGATCCAAAAAGCTACTCAGGTAAACGTATCTGAGTAAATATAACAAGTTACTAGCCAACTCTGAGTATGAATGAGTGGTCAGTAACGGTGCAACGCAGGAACAGGATGAAATATGCATGACCACATGTGTGTGTGGAAGAGGGATAAAACTGTCTGAGAGAGATGTAAAAACATCTGTGTTGGAGTGTGAGTGTTTGATGCTGATTCTGTGTGCATAATAAAACATGAATGAGCATATGTGAGCGCCAGGCTTGCAGGCATGATTTCACGTGAGCGGGAGAGAGAACAGGATCCCGTGGAGTCTGACTGCGGGAGAAAGAGCGCAAAAATATCAGAGTGCATGAGGTGTGGACCTGAGCAGCTCCTGGGTTGTCCAGAAGTGTCTCTACGAGTGTTTTGAAGGCGGGATCAGCTTCACAGGGTCAATAAAACACGCCTAGGATCTTTGGGTCTTTCAAGTTGCCTTACAAGCAAGTTACAAATGTGCAGGGCAACAAGTGTTTGGCATGTAAATTCACAGAATCAAAGAGCAATGACTTGGTAAAGAAGAAGACGTTTCTTTATGTACACATCCATGTTTAGTTTTTGCAGAAATATTCAGTTTTTTGGTAATTCGCTTGTGATTTTGCAATAACTTTATTTATTTAGTTATTATTAAACACTGTTTTCTGATTATGGATGGATAATCAGTCAAAAAAATATCTGCATCTGGATGTTTTCAGAGGACATATCTAATTTTAGCTTTAGATAAATAAAATTTGACTATATTAAACAAATAATGAAATGTATGTATGATTGAATTGAATCAGTTCTTTTTGTAAAGTGCCTTGAGATTACATTTGTTGCAACATTTCGGCACTATAGAAATACACCTGAATTGGATATTTCTTATTATAACATAAATGTAGCTTTTTTACATTAACTACATGGACTTTGTTTCGATTATTCTACCAATTAATCATCTAGTATTGCTTGAGGCATTTGTAAAACTTTTCCTGGACAGAGCCGTTGGCATTTTTTACTGAATCTAATAACTTAAGTGTTAAGTCTCTGTTTTTGCTTTCTTTTTCCTGTTGAAAGGATTTGGTGATTCTGCATTTGGTAGTTTCTCTTTCCTGGACAGTGTTGGCATCACAATTACTGCTACCCTTAACTATAGCTGCATTTCCATTGACCACTGAATTTGACATTTCAAAAACAACATGCCAATTTTGGAAAAAAAAAAATCTTGTTTTTCGCTAAAAAGTTTATGACCCAGCTTGAGGTGATTTTTTTTACTGCATCAAAAATGATTTATTTAGCAAAACTGCAAAGGAAACACTTTTTTTGCATTGCATCAATCACATGAGCATTTAATGTGGTTATGACTGTGCAGTCTCAGTTTTGTTTCCCATAGAAAGTCCTCCTGGCTCAGTGTTTCTGTGTCTCGAGTTTTATTTCTCGGTACAAGTACTCTTGATGTTATAAAATGAAATTAAATGTACTGAGTTGAATAATGGACTTTTTATTTGAATGCTCTCTATTTTTAAATGAAAATTCTTTGAGAATAAATTGAAAAAAAAAAAATTATAACCCTTTCTAAGCAAAAACAAAAAAACGTAACTTTTGCACTTAAAGAAGAAATAGCTAAATTTCCATAGATGGATATTTCACATTCATTATTTCTTTTATTTCTTAAGGTTTAATATACTTATGTTAGCAACACTTCTGCTTCGTGTTTATATATTCAAATGCTTGCCATGTTCTACACTTGAATCATTTTCACTCAGCCTGAGGCACAGTGAGCTGCGAAGCCCCTTCGGCGTTTAAAAGTAAACATGTAAATATTGCAGACAACCTTCACCTATAGCTGAGCAAAAGAACAACAGCAAACAAGTAAATTCATATTTGAGTTTCTGATATTTTAGTCTGTGAAAACAGCTTTTCTTATATCTATCAAATACAATATCCACCTAAGGCTATGACACAAAATGCCATAACCTAAGTGCATGTATTTATGTGGACTTAAAAACAACAGTGAAGATATTTGAAGGTAGTTTAAAAAAAGCAACATATTTTCATTGATATGTGGATGGATACTTGTGTTGAGCTGTTCATAATTTCATTATTATCTCATGATTCTCTGATTATTCGATCTGTTTGTGTGACTTTATGAAAAATATAAAATATTTTTGAATGTTTTGTATCCCGAGTAGCTTCTGTATTATAAAGTGTGATGAAATTAATATCCACCCATTTAACCAGCAGCAGGTCTCTGTAGAGAAAAAATGTTTAAGACCAAGAATAGTTGATATATTTACCCAGGAGTGAATTGCAGCTGCTTGTGTCCTTTTGCAACCTTCTGTGCCTGAGTTAATTTCTGCAACTGTAACTGATTCTGAATGCTTCATAAATTCATCATAACCAAATAAATAATTAATGCTGCTTCTTCCTGCTTTTTCCATCTACATCTATCAGCTTTTCAATTTGTACTTTTCTCAGCCTCGTTAGAAATAATTAGACAAGTGGTGGCTAATAACAAATAAAATATTATTTAATATGTTTTTACTTTTCATATATTTTGTCAATTATTCCCTTTTTTCAGATTTTGATATTGTCGACTGTTTACTGTGGTTTCATACACAATTAGCTTTCCTTTGTTGCCTGGAAACAATTCAAAGTTTTCTGTTCTTCATATGTCGAAGATGAAAGCACAAAATCAGGCACATGGAAAGAAGGGAGATTTTTTTCTAATCCTATGGCTTTTTCTAGTTGGTTTAAAAATAATTCAGCGATTTAAAAACAACAAATCCTTTGGCTTAGCTGATGCTACTATGTTAACGTGAGTTTATGACTTGAGGTTATGGTTGACACATTCAGGCTCTGTGACAAAAATACAATCAGCTGTTAAACTATAAAAACAGAGAACATGACATCTTATTAAAATTTCAGGTCTTCTATTCTTGGTATTTTTTGCAAGAATGGAATCCCGTATTTTGCTGATCTCAAACAACTAGCAGCTGTTAATGACCAACCAGATTCATCATAAGGCTGTTAACAGGTTACCATGGAAAAGTTGTTTTATATATATTCAATAGTTGTCTGATGTATATAATAAAGAGACACATTTTCAAATACAGTTGGCTGAATAAATGTATTATTGGATCTTTAACTCAACATTAACTAACTGTTATACCCAAATTATACAGAGTTTAGCATTTTTGAGATAAAACTTGATGAAAAAAATCTATTTTTGTGCAGTAGATCAGAGTTACATCACCAGGAGAATTATTTTCTAACACATATTACCTTGTTTTGGGGATTTGCAAAACAAAAAATCTTCAAAAAGAAGTTGCAACTCTTCTGTCTAACAAGTGTGACTCCATTAGGATCAAAGTCTGAATATCATAAGAAACCTCCTCATGTTCTCTACTGCTGTTTTATATATTTTTAGTCAATATCCTTATTTAGATGTAATAATTGTTGTACTAGAACCTTATTAAGTCAAAGGTAATAACGTAGGATCATCATTCACACCAAAATGATTGTGAAAACAAGTGATAGGAGTGAAACGTTTGACATCATCCTGCATTGTTTGACTGTATTGGTCCTGAACACAGCAGGTTGGTCTAATTTAAGATTTCCTTACTAAAAAACTGAATTTGAAAGTAAGCTGCTGTCAGAGGTGCAGTTTCATTCATTACTTTGTTAAAATGTAATTGATGTGTTTTAAACTGCTTCACAATGTAAACTGGCAAATAAGTTACCGGAATGCTGATGACATTTATAAATTATTGTAACTGTTGTCATTATTATTATTCTAGATAATCTTCATAATGTTTATGAAGTAAAAAGTATCCGTCATTGAATTTTTATTCCATTTGTAATGTATTCAAGATGCATGCTCCTATTTCTTTAAGTTCCCTCACGTTTCAACTCATGCACTGCAGCAGGAAACTGCGGTGCAGTGATAATTTTACTACTTTATTTGTCTGCTTCAAAGGCTTAAAGTTGTTCCTTTTACTGTCTCTGATTTGCATTTCGGAGGTTTCAGACCTTATCTAGAGAAACAAGTTCTGTCTCTGCTAAGATGTTGCATTTGGATTTTATAGTTGAGCAGATAGTGAGAATTAAGCTTTGTGTAAGAATGTCTTTCTCAAAGCAATTTTGAGACATTTTGCATATATTTAAATGCTATAAACTCATCTTAGGTTTCTGGCTTTTCTTCTTGGTACACGTGTGAGTGTTAGTATTTTCAGGCATTCAAGTGTGTGTGTGTGTGTGTGTGTGTGTGTGTGTGTGTGTGTGTGTGTGTGTGTGTGTGTGTGTGTGTGTGTGTGTGTG
>CAEGAF010038824.1:0-42803 GCA_903067075.1 Micropoecilia bifurca | reverse complement strand
ATATAGCATCAAGCATCAAAAGCTTCACCAAGCATCAAAAGCTTTTCCAATTAAAATATAGATGTTTCTTTTTACATGTAAACAATTTTTTAAAGTCAAAACATTTTTAACTTTAAAAGTAATTTGTGAAAGTGAAACCCATATATTAGACCTGTGATGAAATTTTTTGAAATAGGTTGCCAGTGGTTGGGTGTGACATTGCGTCAATGCTCAAACACATGCAGAGTAAAAGCTAGAGAGAGAGAGATATAGCAATTTTCTCAGGGACACAGAGCAGAATGCTGTGTGGAAAAAATATTGTTTCAGAGGTAAAAATCTTTACTGAGAAAGTTCACACATTTTTTTGTTGTTTTCAGTGAGGTGTTATAGAGGTATTTTGGGAGAGTAAGAAATCAATTATTTGACTAGAAACTTGGTAAAGGAAGTAGCAGGTTAAAGAAAAGTAAAAATACGATATGTCTTTTTTTTACTTCAGCAAAAAATCATTTGAAGGAATAATGAACACCACAGACAGAGGTCTTAATCTGTGTGAAGGCCAAGACTTCCTGTTAAACATAACAGCTTTGCTTCACGACCTGTTTTCAACTTTGCCTCCTACAATGTCATAAAAATCCAACTAATTGATAGACAGCAATAATAGTAATGATGATAAATTCAATTGGAAGATTTTTACAAGATTCAGATTAGCACAATAATGACTCGTGAAGTGGAAAATATAAAGCTCGTAAAAGTAAAACAGCAGGAAGAGCAGCATGTAACATGTTGAATGTCTCAACAAAGGAGTCTTTGACAGAGAAACAGTTTCACAGTTATCCAGTTCAGTCTAACAAACACAATGTTTTAAAATTAATTTCAAAAAAGAGATGCCTGCAGTATTCTTACTGTATCTCTTTGGTCCATCTTCGAGGCAGAAGGAGAGTGTGAGGGTAGCATCTTCCTCGAAAAACTCTGTAGCAAAGGCGTCCCACCACAAACTGTCGCTTTCCTGTGAACAGAAAAACAGAATCAAAAATTTTAATCTAGATTTTATTTTTAGTCTAGATGGGATATGACGTACCACAAAGTACCAACAAGTTTGTATTGCTTCTGTGTCATATAGGAAACATTTACCAACCCATATTCTTCATCAAGGTCATTGCATCCTATTGCAAATTCAATACTGATTCTTCCTGATCTAACATTTTTTGTAGTATAATGTGACAGTTTTGTTTATTGCATGAAAAAAATATAAAAATGCACATTTTATATTTGAATTTATGTTAAAATTAAATAATGTGTTTGAACCACAGTTTTACATGATTTAAATTAGTATGAAAACTGTTGAAACAGAAATGAAAAGTGTAAATCCGAAAACATATAACTCCATAAAAGACAGAACTTCCTAGTTATACCCACTGCAGAGGTGTTTCAGGTGTACAGTCTTAGTGTGTTTGTTGGCTTAATGAAACACCTACAGCAGCCAAGCTACTAGCTCAAGTAGCCTGCATAATTTGATATCTGACATAAACTTTGTCAGGTCACAAAGTTGCCTCAAAACTTTACCAAGCAGTCTTCATGATTGTTTTAGTCTTTGTCATATATATGTGCAATCAATATCTGTGGGTTTTATTTTTTGTGGTATTCTGATTTACTGAGATCCTCCTGTAAGTATCAATATAATACTAATACTACTAATAAAAATAACACATTTAAACAGCAGTATTAACTGTTTATTTTCTGAACTTAAAGCTTTTAGAAGTTTGAAGTTTGTATATTTCAAATGGTTGTTTTCAAAGGCAACATACTGTAAAATATGCTGTATTTTTACTCAAGATAAACAACACATCTCCAGCTCAAGACCTAATGTGTTAATAATTTTAATAACTTTAACAGTAGCAACAACAGTATACTAAATAAGTAGAAGATGTGGGGAACTTCTGTAAAATATTTCCAGCACTGACTCTGGTAAATTGAATTTTTTACTATCCATCTTCTGCGGAAAAGCTCCTGATAATTCTGGCGGGATAACCCCCATCTCCCTCTTCCACCAGTGACGTTAAGCTGATGCTAATTTACTCTGACATGTTATGACAGATCCCCACGTTTCAGTCTGAGCAGGAGCTGAAGAATGGCAAGCACTTCCCAGATGTTGACAATTAGCGTTGTCACCATCGAGCAGTGTCAGGCCTGATGAGCGGTGACCGGCGCGCCCCGTGGGTCAGCGTGTCTCATCCACGGCAGGCCTGATGCAAAGAGGAGGGCATGTGGTGCGCAATCCTGGAACATAACCCTAATCAAGCCGGGTAATCAATAGACGATCATGAGCTGGTGGGAAGGACGACACAAGTGAGATTCCACAAGCGAGAGCTTTAATCACTGCAAACTCATATTTTTTCAGCATTAACATCTTGACTGTACGATCGTACAAGTTTTTGGACAAATGTGGAATAAATTTCAACTTTTGGACAAGATAAAGCTGAATGTTATGGTAAAAAGCATCACCTTTTAACAGAAATTATGATTAACTATATTAAGTTTAATAAACTTAATACAGTTTATAAAGCTGTATTAAAGAGATATAAAGTTTAATTTCCACTTTTCAGAGGTATTTCTTTAAATTTGCACCAAGAAGAAACCAGCTGCAAACTATTAGGTCGGAAAGCTGAAAGCAATAAATATTCTTATTTGTTTGCTTCATTAATTGGTTACAAAAATGTTGAAAATTGATTAAAATACACAAATAATAAATTACATTTTTGCATGAACTGGAAAAATATGAACAAATGACCATACGCAAAAACTTGAGCATCCGCGCTCCACAGTCACTTGTTTTGTTGCCACAAACTGAGCCAAAGACATCACCTTTAAAAGGACACTATTGACCTGTAATTATAGCGCTCCCACTGGGTCAATCAGAGTAATTGCTCACCCCAACAGTGCAAAAATACATCACTCCCCCTCAGTGTTACACAGTAAAACAAACTGATAATTGATTACATGCCAGGAGTTTGTCTGAGTGCATTCTCACTTTTTAAAAAAATTCTGAAAAATAAATTGAATCTGGTAAGCTAACGTACGTCCCCGACTATCCGTCCGCTGGGGATGAGCTGCATGCAATGCCGAGTGTTTTTGTGTGTGTGTGTGTCACACTGTGAGAATCAGCAGGTGTGAACACCCAGCATGTGTGTGGTGTCATGTGAATACATCTATTTCAGAAAGACATAGAAGAGTGGCACACCGGGACAAAAGAGACGGAGAGAGAGGGAAACTGAATCCGGTGCTGGTCGGCATTCAGACGGAGTTCACCTCATAATCCAGCAGCAGGAGGAGGCAGGGACTCCCGGGATTGACAGTCAAGTGAAGGGTAACCAACACGCTCACTGCACTCACACAGCAGCCCTCATCCATCCTGCTGCTGAAAAGCTACAAAACCTTTAAGAAAATCAAAACAAATTAACTTTCTTATATATTATTCCAAATAATTTGTTGTCAAAATGTTTTAAAGTTTGCAAGTCCCCAAACTGAAAATTCTAACATACATACTGTACATCATATCAATGTGTCTTAAGCCCAGGTTTATATCTGTTTAAAGGAGGAATTCTCAAACATCATGTTCAAATGTCCAAATCTGATTGGATCAGGTCAAATATACAGAACTGCTAAAGGAGAGTAAATATATTTTATTATTTGTTTGCAGTAATAAAAAAAGTGTTTTATGTTTAGAACTATGTTCGTAACACAACAAAACAAATCTTTCTAGTAAAACATGGTGAACATTCTGATTTTAAAAGTAAAAAGAACATTTTTCACACACAAGAATACAGAACACAAGTAAACTGACCATAAGATGTAGTTTAACATAAAAAAATAAGTGAAATGTGTAGATCCTGTTATAATGCAAAGTGTGAAAAATGGCACCATCTGAACCGACGAAACTAAAAACTTTTCATTTGTTCCCCGATTCCATTCTATTCTGTTCCAAATTCATTTTCCCTTTTTTTCCAGAATTTGATGATTTTGACATTGTAAAACCTAAAAAACAATGTCTACCTTCCTTAGAAAACACACAGTATTAACACACTGATTAAATTTTTTCTATGCAGGCATGGTCTTTAAACATATAAGTTCATAATCCTACGGATATTGTTCCCCCATTTAATTTTGGTCAAATAAACCTAAGATTTAATAAAAGGTTTGTGGTTATTTTCTGAACCAAACATTTTTTATGTATAATTATTTATGTAAGGATCTCCAGATGTTTTCCTGAACCAAACAGAAAGCACATTTCACAGGAGCTTAAGTTTAAGTGCTGGAGTTTAAGAAAGGAATCTCATAAATGCATGATCTAAATTTCACATTTAAGTTTAGGTCTGAATGATGACAATCAGTTACTGAATTGGTTTCTGTTACAGAAAACCTCTTTCTTTTAGTATTAGTTACATACTACTTTCCCAGTTTTTCTTTCTGTTCCTGTTTTCAATATTTTTCTGAACCAAAGCATTTCAAAAAACAATATTCTCCACTCAAACTTAATACAGTTCATTTTGGCAGCTGCCCGCTATTTGACTCAGGCCTGAGACCACCCCAAAAAAGAGAGCATTTCACATAGAAGCAGAGATGACAACGATGTCTATTGTTTTGTCTCCATTAGCTGCCCAGCAGGGTTCAGCCACAGACGATGTGGTTTTGTTCGTGTCTTTATTGAAAAGTCTCCCGATCCAGACAACAGAGGAATCTGAAAGTAACCAGCAAATTTCATGCTCATGAGCAGGATTTAGCTTCAGCATTCAACACAATTAAACTCCTACTGCTACTATACTGCACTAATAATCTAGCATATTGATTTACTGATTGAATATCGTAATTAAAACCTAAAACAAACTCCAGTTGTGACTTTCAAATAAACGCAGAATTTTGAATTTTTACCTGAAGTTTTAAACAAACTTCAGTAATACTCATATACTGGCAGACAATTTGGAGAGACCAATTAACAGTTATGTCTTTGGACTGTGGGATGGATCCACCGTACTCAAAGAAAAGCCACACATGCACAGGGAGAACATGCAAACTCCATGCAGAAACACCTCAGGTTGGGATTTGAGCCAGAGATCTTCTAGCTGTGATACAACACACCAACTGCACCATCAAACAGAAGCCAGTAGGATTACAAGTTTTTGAAAGCCTAAGTTTTTAAAATTCATGTATTTACTTTGATACCAAAGATCAGACCAGACCCACAGCTGTATATGTCCCACTATAAAAATATGAAGTCCTACTTAGAACTGAGAGGCAGAGTGGAGCCGCCTCACAGCTTCTTCCTGGTGTGACACTGAATTACAACATGTGCAAAGCTGAGCCGCCAGACTGGCCAGATTACAGTTGAGATCTAGAAGAGAGGAGAAACTGGAGGCCAGACAACACAAACCATGAGAAGCCCACATCTGAAACTAAACCAACCTCAGAAGAATCACAGCCTGATGCAAAGAAGAGTGGAAGAAGTTTTGATTTCATGTTGTAATAAAGCTAAATATTTACTATTTTAAAAAAGCTATCACTCTCTGCTGCTAGACTCCGTTTTATTTTCATATCTCTCTGCCTCTTCTCACATCTGTCTCCCTCTCGCTGTCTCCCGTTCTCTTTGCTGCTATCCAGTGACAGACAACATCCTGCCTTCATTCACGCCCCTGGACTCTCTGACGAACCACGTGGCATGACGATGTTTGTTGTCAAAAGCAACAAATCAGGCTGACTCCAAGGGACCTTAGGTGAACTGACACAGTCGCAGCCGTGACGGCCTTGACGCCCGTCAGACGATAAGGCTCTATTGATTCAAATGAATCGCACCCCATCTGAAGGGGATTTATCAATGTGTCAATTGCCCACTAGCCAACCACAAATCACCAGCACAGGCCAGACCCAGGGGATTTACATGGAATCAAGTGGATTGGAGGGACAGCATAGTAAGGATCCTCAGTAAATAGCAACAGAGCTGAGGGTTAAGTCCTGGCATAAAGAAACGTCCATACAGAATGGAAAGGCAGTCAGAGTTTCATGAAAACACTCAAGCATGCCCTTAAGAGATGCATATATACACAAACAAACCGGCATGCTTTCAAAGAGAACAATGCACTATAAACATGCTTGCCTTCACTTTTTCCCACTGCCTGTTTAACATGGACCAGTTTCCCAGGAAGCTTTTGTCAGTCTGAATCTTTTTGTTATCGCCTTCAGCCCCTTGTGGCAGAAAAGCCTTCAAGAGTGTAGGCGTGTCTAGGGCCTGACCTTGCAGAATTACCAATGACTGAGATCCTATTCAGCTGTTGAATAGTTCACAGTGCAGCTGACTGGTGTGTAAATAAAAATGTACAGTGGCGAAACAAAAATCAAAACTGCTTCAGCTCATTGAAGAACATAAGTTGACAATAAAAGTCAAAAATGTTGTGCCAAGTGACTCACTTTACACTTTTATTGTGTTTGTGTTCAAAAACTGGGAGTGTGCCCTTAAAGTTAAACTGAAAACAGCTTTAAAGTGAGCTAACCTGTCATACTGTCACTTCCTGTTTAGAGTCATTTTTGTGCTAATTTACAAATGGGCTTAATAATGAAAAGCACTTCTAATTGAATCCCAAGTACTACAAGCAAGTTTACAGAAAGTTTTTGTCTTCCAATCAATAGAGGGATCAAACAATATGGAAACTGTTTTCTTCAATCAACACCTTGTTCTCCTTAGACATTTAGTCCAGATTTTTGGGACAAAGGATCCTATTTTCCACAAACCTTTTACTTGAACAATAGTGGAAAATACATTTCTTGCAAAATAATTTAGAATCTATCATGAAAAACTGACAATGTCAACTATGACAATCATGGAGAAAATATGTTCACCAGCACTTTGAAATCCTGGAAAATGTTTCTATTCATTTATTAACATGTTTTCCACTGTTTGTTCCACAAGAAGATAATCAATAATCCAATTGCATGCATATTTTTAATTTACCATATATTGGCATAATTACCCCACTTTATGTGGTGAACTGAACTGTTGTGTGAAAGTAGCCAATTTGATACTAAATACATTTGATTTTTATTTGGTTTTTTTAAGCCCTGAAAAAAGATATCTTATTTTTGTCGCCACATAAAATTTAGTCCATATCTTATTTTCCTTTTAACAAACATTGACTGAAAAGCTACCAATTTTAATATCAAAGTTTATTTGAAAAAAAAATAGTTTATTTACCCATAAATTGGATTGTGTATACTGAATAACAAATTTGACTAAATACAATCTTACCTAGTTTTATGTTTTCATTTGTAGATGGCACAAAAACTTTAACTAATTTGTGCAATTACATTATTCCATGAATTCTCCGCATACAGTTATTTAAAACCAAACATTTTAAAACTAAACAATTTTTTAATCCAGTGTCATTTTCTTTTATTTTCTGTCATTTTCAGGTATTTAATAAAGTATGTTTATGAAAATTATGATAAGCTAGTTTACCCGTAATTTGAATAAAATCATATTTAAATGTGGTAATAAAATGTATAAAAGTTAATCTCCAGCATCATAAGCATTCAAAGCAATTTGCTTTGAATGTTAATTTTTAATCACTTTTTTTGGGCTATGCTCACATCTCTGCAACATTCAGAGCCTCAGTTAGGTGATATAACAGACTTTTGTTGCTCTTTTACTGTTGATTGTGTTAAAGGAGACAAATTAATGTTAATGAAACCCAGATTCACTGGTCAATAAAATAATGTAGAAAAGAATATGTTATGTTTTTCAATGCACACAAAAATACTAAGTATAAAAATTCTAAGTAGCGGCTCCTGCAGCTACTAAAAACTTAGATTTATTATTTATTTTTAACAAATCTGACTTTTTAAATACAATCGTGGCTAAAAAACAACGATTACTGTTTTTGAAAACCCTACAGTTAATATTTGTTAGATAAAGATTAACAAAATTAGGCTGACTTGGTTTGGACTTGCTGTTTTTATTTCCTGGTTTTCCCAGTATGGCTGAGTGAGATGCTAAATAAACACAAAGAGACAGAGATCCCTGAGAGAATAAACCTTTACCTCATTGGCAATGTATCTTTAGTGGTGCTTAAACTGACAAAGTAAAGCAATTCCCTCCATACAGCCATTGCTGTGATTATTTCTAAGACCCAGGACACACTAATGTTAGACATCAACATGTTTATTCCCGTGGGTCTAGAGTGCAGACTATACATGCTGCTGCATTTGGCCACCATACAGCCACCTGCCACGCATTATGGAAATGAAGAGAAATGAATGCAGCGGGAGAAAGTCATTGCCCTTGAACAGCCTCTACACATTCCCCAGAAATGAACTTTATCTCTCCGGATGAAGTCACTAAAGAAGTCCCCAAGTTTAATTTCATATCTGCCAATTTAGTTGGGCGTCTTCTTCCCTCCCATTGTCCCTCTCTTTCACTGCATCAGACTTCATGCACAGGAGTCGCAGAGCTGGTTCACATACATGCCACAGAGCCTCAACGCAGGAAAGGTCGGAGTAAATACACACAAGTCGTTTGTCTGGCGTTTTAAAGAGAGAAACTCGATTCAGAACAAGCTTGAAAAATGACAGGAGACAACATTCAAGACCGCTGGCTTTCACCCAGAATGGAGCCGGATTGATTCCTACAGCAGCAATAAAGTCACTTGTGCTGCAGATACACATTGAGGAGCGACACTGACTTACTGACAGGGGATATTTTCCTCAAGATATCAGTCAAATCTACAAAAAATATCTCTGCTCATTCAGAAAAAAAGATCAATAAAAGTTTAATGAAAAAAAACGCAGGAATTACACAGTTTTGGGTTTATAATTGCAATAAATTTTAAAGATCGATAATGTTTTGTTTACTTTAATTGTATAATCTTAGGGGGGTTAGGGGTTGTATAACCGTTAGGGGGTTGAAATGATTCAGTATTTTAAACAAAATACATACCACAGATGTTTCTTTGATCTTATTAATTGTTACAGTGGCGAGCAGTAGGATTTCAGTCAGAGCCTTCAATAGACGTCAACTATACCTGAACAATACATGTTATGAAGGACAATGCAAAAACTATGCACCACACCGAGCAACAGGCATCCAAAAATATGCCAATAAATAAAAATACATCAAGTGAAGCAACAATGCACAAGAGATACAAAAGCAGCGGAAATGACTGAAGTCCATTAAACACAGATATAGTGGCTCTAGAGGTAAGGATTACCAACCAAATTATGGATTTTACTTGTTCATAGCCATATGAGAATGCATTACAATTTTAGGTTTTGTATTTGATTTCGGGTTGCTGTCATTCGTTGGCTCCTGGACGATTATGTAAAAATGTGTTAATTTCACAAATATGGATAAGTGAAATGTTTCCCTAACTGAAATAAGAACTAAAGAAATCTGTTTAGACTCTAAAAATTCTGATGAAAAATCAAAAATAAAATACATCAGAAACTATCTCCTTGACATATAAAAATCTAACTCATACAACAAATTATAAAACATTCAGTAAGCAAAAATACCATAAAATAAGCTAAACAAAGAGACCAAGTAAAAGCAGCCCTGAGGAAAATTGTCTATTTAAAGGATCCTCGATTAATATGCAATATGAAATATGAAGATGAGTGAGAATAAAGATTCTGAATTTGACTCACTGACCACTGCATTGTGTTTCCCTTTTCTAAGCTAATTAGCACAATAAACAATGAGATTCAGCCATACAGGATTTATTCAGATATTATGCTATTAAGACATTTTTAAAGTTACATTGCAGATGCAGATGCTCACCTGTAGCTTTACACAGTGATATTAGAAGCCACATAAACGGGAATGTATTTCAAAAAGCAAAATCTGAGAAGAGGCTGGTGATACTGTCTGATTTTATACTGGACCAGCCCTGGTTAGAGATCAGCTGGTGAGAAAGTAAGAATTAAAACATTTTCTGGTCAGTGGACACATCCTGCGCAGGCCAAAATAACACTGGCAACAATATTCGGTGTGTAACTACTTTCTTCTGTAAAGAAATATGAGGGATTTGGAAATGCTGGTGTTAAGGAAAGAACTTACTTTCTTTACAAGTGTTTACAAATTAGTGATTAAAAATAATTTATCTTACATTCTAACAGAGAGCAAATCAGAGCTTGATCTAAACTCCTGTTATTTATTTAAATAAACTTGCAAAAAAGAGAATATGTTGTGGGGTGGAAAGTATCAGTTGTGCAAGAAAAAAATAGCCAGGCATATTCTGACTTGTAAAGGAGAAAGCAAGTAATTTATTGTCAAAATATTTTAGGCTTTGTTTGCCTACAAAAATGTAAGTAAGAGTTAAATATACAAGTCCATTTTTTAATAATTTAGCACAATTAATTTCTACAGTGTAATCTTTTATTTGATATAATTTCATTATGCTTGAAATTAATAAATCATATATTTGTACACTATTAACACGATTAGCAATACAATAGCTAAATCCTACGTGTAAGTTTGACACAAACATATTCCTTACATCATTCCTCAGTTAACTTGTCCAGATTGTTTCAGCTTCATCTGAACTCATGAATCAAACAAGATTAACAGTGAGCATAACTCCACTGGATTAAAAATTAGTCTGATGTTCTACTTCTGAGAGGCTAATTGTTGACATCACTCAAAACCCACATTTGCAGTGCCTGATGAATTTTTTTCACAAAGATAAAATAGGAAATAATTCTGAAGTCACGGTCAACTCTTCTGCTGGTAAAGTGTTTAAATAAAAAAATATCTTGAAACTTTAGCAACACACAACATACACAGTAAAATTGCCAGTGTTGAATTAACACCCAAAAGTGTCTATATGTGTCCAAGTCAGCTGGTGTTAAATTCAACACTACAGAGTGTCAAATTAGCATTACAATGGTTCTGGTGTCAAATATATTAAAAGTAACACCAGTGTAGTGTTGATCACAAAACACAATGTGGTGTTAAAAAAGTAAATANCAATATCAATCAAATCCAGTGGAAAATATTCAAAACAATACACAGAAATGGAAAGTTTAACTTTTATTAAACCCATTTCAGAATTATAGACCAATGTTAATTTAACAAAAATATGGGAGTCAATCTTTTAACACTTTCAAAAGTGTTACTTTACCACCTGCTGACTTGGACATATATAGACACTTTTGGGTGTTAATTCAACATTAGCAATTTTACTGTGTATACAATTACCCAGCCCTCTTGGAAAGTTGAAAACCAGCTGCTGTACAACACTGGCAGTGACACATCAGTGATGCAGATACTGAGCCACAGGTGCAACTTTTCAGCAAAGATTTAATCGAGAAGGTTGCAGTATCCATAACAATATCTGTAATGATTAAATAAATTTACAGTCTATAGTCTGTCTCCATTCTTGGTCAGAATTATGAAGCTCAGCTCATTTACATGGAAAACTCCATTAGACTCAAACAGCTGATCAGCAAAATGATGAAACAGCCAGAAAGCAGCAGAGCCTGGCTGCTGGTGAAACCTCCCTCGAGTAAAACTTCCCTCTTTATATTTGCTGCTTCCACTGGTAAAAATATGCAGCTGGGGTTGCACAGCTTTTTATGAGCCAAGCTGCATGCAACAATAAAATCTGGTGTCATACCTCTCTGTATACACCTTCTGGATTGCTAATTGTTCGACTTACGGAAATGAAGATAAACCCTTGATTAGTTAACAAAGCTGATTAGGGAGACTAAGATTAGGAGGATACAAAAATTTTTATTTGTTCTTTTGTTTCTTTATCTTGTGTACAAACAGATTTACTATAAAAACCGTTTCACTGGGATTAGGAGTCTATCTCATAATTTTACACCTGTAACACTGACCAGAGAATTAGTTTTGCAATAGTACCTTAATCATTTTGATGTAATCATTTAAACAAAGATAAGCATCTGTAGCCTCAAATGGATGTTACTGTCTCTGTGGACTTGTCCAATTTATAATTTTTAAATTGGACAAACATAATTTATTATGTTTAATCCATTAAACATAATGTATGAAGACTTTATTGACTAACAAAGATTTCCAGTTTTCTTTAAGGTTTGAGCAGCCAATTTTTGATGGACCATAAGGCATCCAAATTGTTCTTCAATGTGTTTTATTTCAAATAAATTTAACAAACTTTTACCATAAAATATATATAATTAGGAAGTAAATTTTAAAAGCAACAGAAAACGACCAAAATTTCCAGATTTTTTTCATTAAACATTTTTTTAAAAACTCAAAACATGGGGAATTAAAAACATTTAGTTTGTTGGGTGTTTTGTTGTCATTAGGCCAAAAACGTAGGAGAACTTGAATAACTAATTTCCCGCAGTTCAAGCTTTCACTGTGCCACTCAAATATCCGCAAAACAATATGAGCACAAACTGTTTCAGATCCAAGATTATAACCTGTGACCTCTTAGTTTCAGGACGGAGTTGTCAACCATGGCGAACAGAGAACACAACAGGACATAGACTGACTGCAGGCACGTCTGTCTTCTCTGTTATCTGAGGGGCAGAGCGGCCTGGAAGGAACCATGGGAAAGAGCCAGGAAAAAGGTGGGTCCATTGTCCGAGCATCCTGCTGGATGTGACTGACGCTTCTGATTTCACCGGAGCTCTTTTCTTTTTTTATACATTTTCATGAATTTCTGGGAACATCCTTTTCCAACATCGTACGTACAATGGGACACTGCCAAGAAGCACCATTTTGATACATTTTTCCATGAGGAAAGAAATCATAAAATCTGTAAGAGTATGCTATTTTGACACTGAAGAAAAAATATCCATTTAAGAGTATTTTATCTGGAAGGCCATATATTTCTACATTTCATATTTGACAATCCAAATATTTAAAGCAGTACCACATTAAATTGTTCAGTTGTGTTAAATGAGAGCCAACAGAATGACCACTGTAATGTACACAAACACGTCCAATTTGATCAACTACAAAAACTACTTTCTTCCTTCCAAGGTCACTTCAGAATGTCCTTATCAGGCTTTTTTTAGATTGAGTCAAAATAACCTCTAATTCCCGTAGGAGGCTTCTGAGAATCTAATAAAAAAAAAGCTTTGACACTGGCATGTTATTCTACAGGAGGTTTGTCAGAAAATGTCAAATGTTTGTTTTCTAAAAAAAAATTTGAATTTCGGAAAGGTCTGAAATAGTCTACAATAAGTCATCGTTTTAAATACTGGTTTGTGAGCTAAAGTGTGAATGTAAATCTCTTTGGATTCAATAGAATTAATCATATGTTGTCTCCTTAGAATATGAAAAAAACCTCCAGTCATGAAATAGAGTGGGTGAGATGTCTCTATGCCTAAAAGCTAGCCTTTTTTTTAACAACCAATCAAACTGTTTTTTTAATCTGCTGAATCACCAGCTTTGCCATGAAACCTCTCTGATAAGGACTCCTGACATCTCCTCCTCCAGATGCTTCAGAGGAGCAGAGCTAGGTTCTGACTCAAAGATAGAACCAGTAAACCAATTGGAAATTCTTGCTCAATCGGATCAGGAGAGGCATCTAATCAACATAGCGATAAATGTTTTTGCTTGCATCATACAGTTTGCTATTTTTGTGTAAAGATCTTGTTGTTTTTCTTCTGTGCACTGAACTGGTGCTCAGGGTCATTTAGTAACTTTGTTCATCCAGATCTAATTTCAAAATGAGGACCGACCCACCAAGACGCTCAATGACCCGTAGCAGAAGTGACAGTTGCTAATCTCTGATTGACCTCCAGGCAGACAAAACTGCTGTTGAACCAGAAAAGTCAATAATCCATCCAGCTAAATAAGAGAAGAAGGTGACGAGGAGTTAGTAAGTAAGTCAACCAGATCTGATCAAGTAAAATGTTCTTTTAGTTTGACCTGTTGTGGTTCTGGTGTTGAAAGCTATCAGATCAAGGGTGAGTCAAAGTCAGGCTGCAAATCTGTATCTGCATCCGTCTCCGCTCCACTTGTATCCACAGAACTGCCATGAACTTCGTCACTGTTCGCTCTTAATCACCAGTAGGCAGTATCTCCGGAAGGCTGTCGTAACCATACATCACGCCAGTCATTTTAAGAATGCCTGTTGGTCCATTGAAAAACAATAAAAACCCAGATATTATCATAAATCAATGAAATCCTCCCGGATGCCATGGACTGAACTTGAAAATTGGACGTTACGCTGCTAGCACTCAGCAATCGTCAAGAACTAACAGGCAGAAGTAAAGGCGTGGCACAACACAAATAATCACCCAACTGGAATATGGTGCGCTAAATAATAGAACATAATTTGACAAAGTTTACAGGCAGATAATTTGCCTCAAGGAATTTTAATAATCGAGGTTCCCAAATCATTCAGGGACTAGTGCAAGTTTACTTGGTACAAGTCATAAACTTTTCCTAAACTTTTCCTTTTAGGCTAAAGTAGCAGTTGTAAAGTTAGCGTTAGCATCAATTATACTTTTGATTTTTGTGCTTCTACTTAAAAGTAAACAGGTCTTTGGTTTGATTAATGTTTATTTCTTCTTTGATTATAACCATGATATGATATCCCTTCTGAAGCTGCTGCCCTCGTGACCCGACCCCAGATGAAGCGGAAGAAAATGGATGGATGGATGGATGGATCGACCATGATATGTAAAGAAAGTTAGAGTATTCCTGAACAAATTAATCTATAACCATGCCCTCATTTTTCTCTCAATTTGTGAGAAAGTAAAAAAAAAAGTTGATAGAATAATAAAAATCATTCAGTTAATGGCAAGTCTGTTTATATTGTAATTTACAAACATAGTTGTCCAACTTTTATGAAGAAAGCAACAGCATATTTAAGAGGTACATGTCACATTGGTGTTACATTCACTGTATTTTAGAAAAGAAAGAAAATCAGGTTTTACTCTTAACTCTTATTTAACATTTTTATACATTATTCATTCTTAGTCCAAATATTTAATACCCATTTTGTATATTAGGTCACATATTGTTTCAATTACCTATACTTATCTCTAAGCAGTAATTTTATATGAATTAAAGGAAGAGCTTTAAGATCCAATAGAAAGTCAAGTAGTAGCTACAAGCTGTGTGTCTTAGTTGTTGGTTATATTTTTGTAAAATTAATAGATTAATTACATTTTTGTATGTCAGTGACTGATCATGAGTGTTTAAACTATTTTCTAATGTGTTCCATAGAAGAATAAAACAAGACAGAAAACTTACTGTACGACGGTAAATTGAATTTCATGTATTTCTGTCTCTATTCAGAGATTTCACACCAAAAAAACAGCTTTCTAAGAAAAAAAAGCAATAAACAGGCATGAGGTATTCAGCTCTGACACCAGCTTTCTGTGGATAAGGTTACTTTGTCCCTTCAAAATGATCAGTCTGCCTGCTCACCTTTTAGCACTATTATTCTTTAATTTAGCGAGGCGGATGTTGCCGGGGACTTAACGAAGAGACGCAGGATTAATGCGATTCAGTCCTTTCAGTGACTGGCCAAATTATGAAAATGCAAAATGTCTTTGTTTTTAATGTGAGAGCACTGAGCGACGTTTCACAAGCCCACAAAGGCAGACGGCTGCTCTTTGTCAATAAGCCTTGAATCATAAAAATGGAGCATATTAGAGATTCAGCTGATAGAGGAATAAATAAAAATAATGCTGTTGATTCAGTGAAGCAAAGTAAACACGACATTTTTGACATATCGAGACTGTGTCGCTTTTTCTTTGTTTCACTATTTAATGTGTAGGAGGGAAAATCGGTGCAGCGTAATGTGACACATTTCTTATACAGTTAAAATAATCATTAAATGGATCACTGAGTGATTAAAATCAGCACTGACCAACGTTCATCAGTTTAACAAGGATCATCAACTCTACTAAGGACTGTCTGAATCTTAATTAAATTAAAATAATAAAAACAAAATCATCCAAGAAAAAACAAGAGTGCAAACTTCCAGAGACCATGAAGTCTTGCATTGTGACTCAATCCAGTCTCCTTCTTGGCGGCTGATTTTCTTTTGCCACTAGTGTTTTAAAAGCAAATTTCTGTATGATGTAAGCATGTCTTCCCAGGTGTCAGGTTTACATCATTGCATACTGGAGCTGTAGCCAGTAATATCAGAGCTACTGGAGTTTTTTTTAACTGGATGCCGATTGTTAACTTCCCAGCTGAAGACAAGAACCAGATGTTCTTGGGTGGGTGCTATAAAGCTTTTATTTCCAGTACAACGGTGATATCAGACTCAATACATGTCAGTTTTCATATGACCTAGAGACAGTAAAAGCTTCCATTAAGGCCACAATGTACAGTATGTCTTAGGAAGGCAGATTCTCAAACATAAACCTCTGACTATGTTCTTGGTGGCTCATCTTTAATCCCTCCATGTGAACCTAACAGCACACTGCCAACTTGACCTCTACACCATAAGCCTATTCATGTCAATCTGACACTTTGCGCTGATGGGAACAGATCCACTTTGCTCCTGACAGGAACAAGGGATTTTACCATAATGAACACTCCAGTTCCCCCAGTTCCACAGAGAAGCCAATGAGTCAGGTCTGCAGGCCCATTTAAATAATGAGAATGAGACTAACTATGTGCAATAGACACAAGAATCCAATAAAAGGCCTGCCAATCATTGTTACTGATCGCATGTCTATCTGCTGAGGAGGAGTGTGACCATTAGACCCACTGTCAGCAGCAGCAGTAAAGCCTCTGAATGCAGCCTGCCGGGTATTATTGCAGCGGCTCCATTAAAATGCTTTTGTTTTCCTCCTGTTTCTCCCTCTGTGTTGTAGTTTTACTTACAGTGTTATTCTGGGTCTCCGCTCTCTGCCGCTGAATATTAATGTCCTCTATGCTAATGGCCCTGCACCAGCTGAGGTCGACCAAGCTCCTCCTCTGAATGTTAATCCGCCTTTGTACATTTGCATATGCTTAAGTGTCGAATTCCCCCACAAATCAGCGCGGCTCCCTCCAAACGCCGGAGGTCTGTGCCCTCCGCGTGACAGCACCGAAACAATGTGGTCACACCGTATGCATGGCATCAAACCCACATCACAGCCTGTTTAGATTGCCAGGTCAGCGCAGGTTCACGTTCACTAAAATGAAGGTAATGGGATAGCAGTTGGTCTGGCACAGAAATACAGCCAGCCAGGTAATAAGTATGAATGGAGTAGGTAATAAGGTTGGGATAGAAACAGACCCTGAGTAATCACAGGACCAGGGTCTGCTTTAGTGGCAGCAGAGGTTTCAGTTCAAAGGTGAGCTCTGATCCCGGACAAACATGCAATCAGCTGCACTGTTGGCTTTTATTAGGTCATATTTCCATGAAACTACGGGTAGGTGCAAAGATTGTTACTGAAAACAAAACACACCAAAGAAATATTATCGGCGTACTGAGGAAAGTTTCCCTAAAATGCAGGAGTCCAACTGACAAACCCAGCAGAGCATGTCGCATTAATTTACTAGGATAAATTATTCTCCTTCAGTGGTGGAGAGAGTTATTTTATCAGATAACAAGAAATATTGAATCATTTTAATACCCACGTTATTATTTCTTCTTGTTTGTCCTAATAAAAGCAAAAAAGATTAAAATAAAGATAGAACTGCTGCTACAAATATGTTCTTCAAAAAACTCAAGAAAACCAAAAATGTTTCCTCTTGTTAGCTTAGTCTACACATAAACCTGGCTGTGGAAATGTTATGATAAGAATATTCAGATTGCAAACATACTTAAATGTAAATCTGCTCTTTTCTGGCTGCAGTGAAAAGGCAGTGTAAAAATTTTACTGAATAATTAGTCAAACCTTTTTCCTGATCCTAATCCTGATTTAGGTTTATGCTCTAAGAAGCCCCCAGTGAGATCATGCAAATAAATTCACATCAGTCACTATTAAATAAAACAACCTAAACAAGTAGTTGAAAAATCAGACTACAAAGAAATATTTTGTTGACCTTTAAGTTTAAGTTCACACTGTTTATTGAGACATATATGCTGGAGTATCATAAAATACATTTTAGATGGATCCAAAATATTTAAGGATCACTTGGCCATTTGAAAGTTCAATTCTCTAAGTGTCTAACTGCAATCAAAAAGAAGTGCATCCTGCCATTAGTTGGAGCCATTTCAAGCAATCTGCATGTTGAGGTAAGTGAGCATTCATTAGCACAGATTGAGACTATGCATAGAAAGCATGAGTATTAATGTAAATCTTGCTACTGTAGTAGCAAGATGTATAAGATTTGTACCTTTCTCAAACTTAAGAGTTTTCTGGAGGTTTTCAAAATGTTTATAGAGGTTGCAAGGACCAGAATGCCTAAAAGACACCGCACTAAAATCCTGTGTTCTTATTATCATTAATGTAACTGAGTATAAAGATTTGCTATGTAAAAGACCTAACATTCTGTTGAACAAGATTCCACAGCAGCCCTCAAACCATTGTGGTTTTATTGCAAAGACTCAAATGACTTCAAGTTCACATTTTTCTTCTTAATGAAACTGTTAATCTATTTCTTAGGTTTGAACTTTAACAGTCAGTTTTTTTTTCAGATATGAATGAGTCAGAATATTAAATTGTGCGACGTTTTGTTTGGATTCTATTAAAACAAAACTGGCCTGAATGTTAGCAGCACCTTTACACCATAGCTCCTTGGCTTTAGTTGATTAAGATATTAAATACACAAATAAATAGTTACATGTTTGTTTTGTAATGCATTCAATTTAATACCCAACATACATAGTTGAGCACTGCAGGGTGACTGCAGCTTATCCCCACTATCATGGGGACAGAGGAGAGGTACAGGCAGCAGGTCCATTCAGAGAACCAACATGGAGACAAACAGCCTCACCCATAAGGTCAATTTAGAAACAACAATTAACCAACAGTGTCTGTTTCTGGAATGTGGAAAGAAGCCTGTGTACTCAAATAAAACCCACACAGGCACAGAGGAGAACATGCAAACACCATGAAGAAATGCTTCAGTCGATGTTCGAACCAAAGCCCATATTCATCCAAAGCAGCACTAACAAGCACAGAATAAAGAGAATTGCAATAAAAACAATTACCCTTATAATCCATTATTATTTTAGTTTTTGAACAAACTCCAAGAATTTTGGCTGTAGTTTCTAAGCATACTATCAGAAACAAAACCAAAAATAATGTTGACCAGTTAACATAAAACTGACTGTAAGCAACAGAAGGGTAGATTATATGTGCAATCATTAGCTCTGGCTCTGCTTTACATTTTATATCTCTCCACCCACATGCATATCAAGCTAAATAAAGACACATTTTTGTCGTAAGATTAAGAAACAAATCTCACTGATGTGAATGTGTGTAGAGTCAAATGTAAATGTCAGAACAAATAAAGAAGCTCTAATGCATTTCTCATGTCAGACAAG
Organism: Micropoecilia bifurca; assembly: GCA_903067075.1. Classification (NCBI taxonomy): domain Eukaryota; kingdom Metazoa; phylum Chordata; class Actinopteri; order Cyprinodontiformes; family Poeciliidae; genus Micropoecilia; species Micropoecilia bifurca. The sequence continues at coordinate 23,403 of CAEGAF010038824.1, read as the reverse complement.
CAAATGCGTGTGTATTTCCGCTTGCTGACTTCACTTTAACAACTGTCATTATTCAGTACTACAATAATCTATTTTGATATTTTGCTATAGGTGAGTCTGCTCCAACTATTGTTTGCCTGCATCAGTTGCAGAATAATTCATAGATCCACATGACAACTGAGAGAATTTCAAAAAGCAGGATTAACATCAGTCAACTCTTTGAGGACTTTTCCAGAAGGCGATGCCAAACGGCAGCGTAGTAAGAGAACCGATTAAAGACCGACTCATATCAACAGCAAAAGCAGTAGTCCCGAGTCATTTTAGCCTCAGCAGGTTGCCAAGTGCAGTTTGAGGTTTTTGTTGCAGCCAATAATTCCACTTCTTTCACTACATTAAGCATCTGTTTGCAAGGTTAACATTTTTGACTGGACCATTAAAATATTCAACTAGCACAAGTAAATTATCTCATTGAATACCAAAATTAAACACCATTTTCACTTAGTAAACGCCGTAGCATGCACTCCCACAGTGCCTCTTACAAGTATTCCTACAGTTTAAACCCAATACAGTCACAAACTTCAATGTGTTTTTCATTTTAAAACTTTCACTGAAAAGTGAGACATGCACATGTATCCAATTCCCTGGAGTCGGTATTTTGCAGAACCATCTTTCTCCAAGTCTTTATAAATACTGCCTCTACCTCTATTTGAGCATACAGACTTATAATTTTTTGCACTGTATCTCAAGATTAAATAGAGAGCACCACTGAAATAAAATGTCAAGTGTTGGGAAAGATTCTCAAACAGAATTAAATGGGGACTGTGTCAACCTTTCTATTTGGTTGTTTGCTTAGTGAAGGACTTCTGCATGAAGATGAACATCGGTCCAGGTCCTATGAGTTTTCCAGGTTTTCTTTCTTGATTGTCCTGTGTTTAGTTCTATCAACTCTAAACAAATTTCCGGTCCCTGCTGAAGGAAATCGTCCCCAAAGCATTATGTAGCCATCAGAAAATGTCACTTTTGGGGGGTTTGTTTTCCAAATGCTAAAAAGTAATAGTTTCCCATCATAAATAAAGTGTTGCATGTAGCCCAAAAGGTAAAACTCTGGTCTCATCTTAACTTCTCACAAATGTTTTTCTTTGTTCTCTTTTTGACTTGTTACAAACTGCAAATGAAATTTCTATTAACCTCATTTATTAATAACTTACTGTAATCCAGAATGCATGACAAATAATTATACTGTCCACATATTCTACCACCAGAGCTGTGGACCTCTGTAGCTCATCCAGACTCATCTTCAACCATTTGACCTCTCATTAACATTCTTCCTGTCCAGTCTGCTGGATTGGGGGGATGGCTATGTCTTTGTGGGTTTGCAGTTGTGCCATACTTTTTCCATGAACCAAACATGTTCAAAGTTTGGGATGTTGCTTTTGAATCGATCTCTGCTTTAAGCTTCAACAACTTTCTCCCTGATGTTTGTTCACCAATATTCTCCAAAAAACATCTGAGTGTGTCACAGAAAAACTTGATTTTGATTGGGATTAAAATATACACAGTTTTTGAAATTACTTCTGAAGGCAAATTGTTGCACTGGATTTTATTTAGGGGGTTTCATAGTAAATGGGGATAAATAGAAACCAAGCTTTTTACATTTATACTTTGTAATATATTTAGTAGATAATTTGTCCTTATCCTTATACAGTTATTAAACTGTGACAATCTATTACATAAAATCTAAATAAAACTCACTGAAGTTTGTGACTGTAATGTGATAAAATGTGAAGAGGTTTCAGGGTAGTAATAATTTTTGCAAAGCTTAAAGACAGGAGGTCTAAAATGATCTCCTCTCGAAATGATATATGACATCTACAAGGAATCGTCCCAGTTTTTAAAACCTAGTTAAATGCTGGAGATTTTCATTATGGTCTGCAGCAGTGATTTGTTTAGTTCATGCCACATAAATCTGCTTGAGTTTGAGTTTTTCAAGTTTTATTACAGCTTATTCACACAAAAAAGACCAAAGATCCCAGAAGTCAAAATAGTATAATGCACACTAAATAATTTTGAAATGAAACAAAAATGAATTCAACTTATGTAGCAGATAATTCTTAAATCCAGCAGAATAAGAAGCAAAATAAAGTTTCAATAAATTTTTACCTGATTAGTTTAATTATGTCAGAGAATAACAGAACATCAATTTAATCCCAGCAGTACTGTCTATAAACTTAAGAGATATCTTTTGCAGATTTCTCTCCAAAGACTCCAGTTGCTTGTTTGACCCTCATACTTCTACTCACATGGTCTAGTTTATTAATGTGAGCTGTCTTTTAAAGTTCCGTGATGAGAAGTGGCAGACTGACTTCTCATGCATGGTCCGGTCCGGTCCAGCAGTTAACCACATAAACGGCTGCAGCTTCATGTGGAAAGTATGACATGTATCCCCTCAACGTCTTAGTTAAGATACAGGACACAAATACAGCATCTCTATGAAGTTAAGGATATATTGAAGCAGTTTTAGGTAAAATTGTGGCTTGGGTTTTGCTTTCATGAGGATAATTATGATATAATTATGTTAAAAGCCTGAACCCCGCTATATGACACATCTGGATTCAAACAAAACTCAAGGCTTTTATTTCTTTCCTATAGGACACCATTTTCAGTAGTCAAATAATATGCACAAAGCACATGATGTATATCCTGACTACTGAAGGAAGAAAGAAAAAGATAAAGAGGAGGCTTAAAATGCAACTCAAGCCAACAGCAACAAAAGATGAAATATATAAATATATCTGCAGGTGAAAGTATTGGTTTAAATAGAAGTGCACCTAGACCTGCCCAAACATCTGGAAACGTGTGCCTACATGTCCATGCGTCTCAGATTGTGTGCGTGGTTATTGCACTTGGTTTCTGGGTATGTGTGCTACAGGAGTTGAGGTCCACTGGGGCTCTGCATGAATAATGCATCAGACTGAGGCTGCTGCTGCATCTCAGCAACATTGCCTTGGTCGGTCTGCTTAAAGTTGCAAGTTCCTCCTCTGGAAAGTCAGCATCATTCTGTAAGAGACTGCAGTAACTCAACTGGAGCCCGAATTTAGACAAAAATAACTGCAGGAAGCACGATTCAGTTTCAAGCATTTTATTTTAAAAAACTGATCTAAAGAATCAAATATGTAAAATTTTAATTTGAATGCAACATATTAAAAGCTGGTTATTTAGTTTATTATAGAACTACATTATATTGCAAAAACCTGACAATGACTTGTTATTACTGAATGGCAATATTAATATGCCATCAACACAAATATTCCTTATTATTCTCTTTCTTTAACATCTCCACAATGTCCCCACCACTTGTCTCGAGCTTTATTAAAATATCAAGATGTATATGAGGTCTTCGCTTGGGGAGACTGAAAGTCATCCAAATAGCCAAATATTTAAATGGTAATCAGAAACTGAAAGCACAGCAAGTGAAATATGCAGTGACGGAGAATTTGAGGTACATTTCTGTTTTATTTTACACCGTATGAGAAGAATATGTTGCTTTTGGCATCTTAGAATTGCTAACAAATTTCCACATTTTTGTACAAGCAGAAGTTTGGACATAAATTTACATTGTAATATTTTTATGGTGTAATCTTGAAACATGAAGAACAGGAAAGTCAACGAAATATAACAATGTGGGATAATTTAAAACTAATATTTTGATTGAGTCTTGCTTAAGATGTCCGTCTCTTTTAAACTTGACATGTCAGATGAACTTTTTATCTGCAGATTCACACATGTGTGATGACGGAACAGCTGCCGGAGACAGATGTTCTCCTTGAAGCTCACAGTGGGATCACCAAAAGGTTCAGGCTGGATGACACTGAACGCCACACACGCTTAGCGCCCAACGACGTGAAGCATCAGGAGACTGACACGAAATTAATTCGTCCCCATGTGCAATCATACATTTGCAATCAGGTCCACTTTCATTGAGGAAGTTTGGCTTAAACGGGTTGAACGGTGGATTTGCGCTTCAGCAGAAACTCTTCCATGAACTTTCCCAACGGTCTATGGAAATATTTTTAAAGCCAGGCAATATGTAAATGTATGCAAATGAAATAGGTTACATGAGGTGATAGATCTACTTTACCTCAGTCACTGCAGCCTAGTCGGATAGTTTTTTTTTACTTCTTTATTTTAAATCCCCCTTTTAAAACCCGTGTCTTCCATTAACACTGTCAAATCCTGATTTCACTGGAGTTCCCCGCTTAAGGTGGATCACAGGTGACACTTGTCCAACGCAGTTTAGCACTTTAAACTGCCACATGTAAGCCTCTCCTGCGCTTCTCGTTTTATTTAGTCACTAAAAATCGTACCTGTTCGTCCCAGGATTAAAACAAGTGCTGCGTGTTTGCAGCGTGGACTTCAACACGCGGCTGTTTACTTTCACCTCAGGAATGTTTGGCACTTTGGCATCCGCGTCTCCTGAATGACGGACCGTCACAGCTTATCTCCCTCTCCAAACCCCACTCTTCCCTCCCTCCCTCCCCTCCCTGGACCTTCCCAACTCTCCCTCTCCCAGTGTCCCGCGTTTCGTGTGACGGACGGCCACGTCCGGCGGACTCACCTCTGTGCGCGTCTGCAGCCGCTTGTTCATCTCGTAGATCCGATACTCGGGCTGGACCATGTAGGGCGAGTGTCTTCTGTAGAAAGGTCCGAACGGAGAGGAGTAGAACGGGTCGTGGGTTGGGTTGGACATGGTGGCTCCTGGCGAGGCGCGCGGCGCGATTTCAACATCCAGCGGGCAAAGCAGCGCACATGGGAGCGCGACGCTCTCCGACGAGCCCCAGTTGGAAGCAGCCGCTATCGAGGCTGAGCTGCACTCTGCAAGTTGGCCTGCCTGGTTCCCTGCTATAGCGAGGTGCCGGAGGAGGGAGGGAGGGAGGGAGGGAGGAAGGGAGGAAGACGAGGGGGAGGAGGTGGGGGAAGCGGCGGAGTTGGGTGGGGTGGTGGGGGGGCTTGAATTGAAGGGGGGAGGAGGAGGGAAGCCAGTTTCCTGTTCCCTCAAGACCTACTCTCTGTTTTGCACTCTTGCAAAGTTGAGTGTGGTGTGTTGCGCGCGTCTCCGTCTTTGTGTGTTTTCATGTTTGTTATTGTTCAAATTTCACATGTTGGATAGAGAGTAAAAAGAAAAAAAAATACAAGAATGTGCCCACATTTAACTCCTATTAATATTTTCAGCATATCACAGACATGAAGGCACGGCCGGATTTAGGAGGATGCCGTACCCTGGGTTGGGACCAATATGGTGCCCCTATTTTCTTTTGCAGTTACAAAATAACAGTGGCTAGAACCTCATTAGAAAAAACATTTCTCTGTAAGAGGTTTAATTTTAGAAATGCAATCATAAAAAGAGGATTTTGTTGTGTGTTTAGTAAAGAATCCACGTTCAGAGACTCAGGCAGAACTGAAGAGTTTTTCTAATAATGAATAGAAAAGGAAATTTAGAGGGGAATCATGGGTCATGCAGAGTAATGGAAGAATCCAGCAATGAACAATGAAATCCACTCAGTTTATACAGTGAGGCAGAGGTGGGAAATGACAAAGGAATCAGATGAACTAATCAGGGGAGTGGAGGAATAGCTGTGGCACAATGCAGGCTGGGAAACTGAGGGAAAGAGGCTAATTAACACAAAGGAGCTGAATTAAGAGTCAAATCAACTACAAATAAAGGTGAACAGACTAACAAGGATCTAAGACAACTGAATCCAACTGAACTAGGAATCTAAACACAAAATAGATTTAGAAGACTCCCTTTTAGTAATAGAAATCAGCAGAATATGACAAGATCTATATGACATAAACTACTATGAAAATAGTTTCTATGTTTTTTAGATTGGGTTTTTAAATCAAGCAGAAACTCTTTCTAAAAGCAATCAAAATAAAGCTGCACTTATTGTATTTATTCAAAAATAGAAGTGACAATTTGTTATCTTGTTATCATAGTAAATTTCTGTAAAGAAACCCAACATATAAAGAACTATCTTCATAAATACATTGAATATGTGCAATCACTGTATGTAAAAAAGAAAAATAGGGTTTTGGTGTAAGCATCCCTTCCTTCATTAGCGAGCTGCTGTTGTCACTTTATCACAGTTTGATGAGCACTAGCTGCTACTTCTTCATTTTTCTCTGGAGCTCCTATATAAATGACTCTTTCCAGACATCTTTGATGTTTTTCTCCTAAAGAAATGTGTGGCTTAATGAAGTATATCATTTTTATTTGTGTCTTTGCAATTGCAATTTTTATAAACGTATTTTGCTAAATTAAAAACAGCAAAATGCACATCTTAAAGCTTTCAGTTGTCCTACTACAGACAAACAGGTCTCTATATATTTCCTACTTTAACTTCAACAGCAGAGCAGCAACATTGTCCTTTTCTCTCACTGGGCTCACAACATTTATGCTGCATGGAGCATAGCGACACACTAAGTGACTCCACTGGAGAATGGAAAGTAAAACATTCGTACACCAATCAGGCATACTTTAGTGCGTATGCAATGAACTAAAATGCTCTCTGAATCTTTCTATCAAAACCATCAGCCAGAAACATTCACTTTTTCAGAAATTGGAGATACAGTCACTTCTGTTAGATTGGACCACACTTCCTCCCTCTGTCCATCAAGGAGCCTTAACCTTGTCCACTTGTTACTGTTCCTGCTTTTCACCACTTTTGATACTGACCACTGGAGACCTTAAAAGAATTGCACTTTTGGAGATTCGTCTAGCCATCACAATTTGGTCCATGTCTCAAACTGGCTCAGTTAACCATTTTTTTCTGTTTCTACTAAATAAATATTAAGAACTGAATAAATTTTGCTGTCATACATCCCCCCCTCTAACAAGTGTCACAGGTCAGTGGTGTATTATTATCCCTGATTGGAGTAAGTGATATTTGTCAGATAAAAGAAGAAAAGACTCCCACAACGTGAGGTAAGATAAAGCTCTGGATGAAGCTCAAAAAGAACAATGTGTGGGTTGACAGAAAAACAAGTCAAAGCAGTAAAAAATCTTCCTGAAGATTTATTGTCTCCTGACATGTTGATGTCCTTTTTTACTGCGCAGGCAGTCTGACACAAGAACAACCTTTGTTGAGTAATTTTCAGAGGAATCCCTTTGTGTTCTTGTGGCATCTTCTTCCCAAATTGATACCATGGTCAAATGAAACATCCTAGTGGTAGAGGGGAGAAACACAAAGCTGTCTGTAAAAAAATCTTCCAACCACGTCTTTCAGGGGTGTCCACATCTCCCTCCATCTCATCCTTTGTCTCTGACTTTATTACTCTAACTCTCAACATCCTTCACTACATCAGTGAATCTCCTCCCTGGTGTTCTTCTTCTTCGTCTTCCCCCCTCTGGCGTCTCCATATTCCTGATCCTTTGTTATGTTAAAGTTAGCTTGTATGGTCCAATTCAGACAGAATTAAGACTGTGTTGAAATGCCAAAACTGACCAGTGCTGGATGGTTTTTGCAGAGAAGGTATTCCGGTGCACAGTGGGCTGTCCATTATATGTGATATAGTGTGAGAGTTCCTTTTTAAGAGCATTCACGAGACCTATTGTCATAGCGACCAAGTATGTCTTAGATGGAGCACAGAAGACTCATGTGGGCATCAGTTGCAGCAAATCCATAACATGTTATTGATATTGTGCCCCACCCAAACTCTCACTAAAACCAAAAATGATCAATGCACACTCACTACTTTCTCACCATGCAGCAACCATCAATCCACTCTTCTCATGCAGAAGACATTTTATCCGCACTCCGGCCCCCAGCACATTGTAAACTGCTGAAGTAGAACTCAGAGCTCAGTGAGGAGGGATGAACAGGTCCAAATCGATCCAAGAGACCAACAAGAAGACGTGGGTTTTTCAAACTGCAGCCCATCTGCAACATGCATCAGAAAACATCTTACTGTATTCATCGATGAGCAGAAGGAGGAAGAGTGATCAGCAGCTAGAAGAAAAGCAATGTGTGACTGTGAGTGGTTGGAGTCGTCATAGTGAGACTCATTGAGTTTTAGGAGTGACTGTTCAGTTCCAGGAAATTCAATTCTAGGAAATCTACTTTGTTTTTTTTTTTCCTTTTGTGGTCCTCACACTTTGAAACAAATTAGAGTAAGATAAGGGAACTTTCACTTCTAATTTCACACAAAAAATGTAAAGCCAAAAATGACAACATTGATTTAATACAATGACCTAATACCTAATAGGTTGTTTTATGCATTTCTTATCTATTGTGTTATTATCATCTCTGTTTTTACTACTGCGCTTTAACGCCAATCTGTTGGTGGGACTACAGATAGAAATTAACCACTTGGCTATAATCTCATGTATTACTCAGTAATATATGTTGTATCATTTTAAAAAATGAACTTGAACTTGAAAATAAAAGTGACTTCAGAATGACCATCGGGGTGGTGCACAGTTCCCTCTGCAGTGATTGAAACTGATGGCAGAGGTGGAGAAATATCTCAGATAGACACATGACTATATTACGGAAGCAACTGAAGATGCAGATATGATTTCAAATGTGTTGTGATCTGGGGTTTTCTGGTAAGACCATTCTGAGAGGAAGCTGCTGACATGCTAGAGATCTTCTCAAGGGTCTTGTTCACGACTAAAGGAAAAATGGAGTGACTAGGCGGACTGGTGTGGCGTCTGCAGTGACGTGATGGTACTGGCCTGTCTTGGAGACGAGAGAGCTGAGCTGAAAGGTGAAGCTCTAGAGTTACAAGTTGATCCTCGTTTCGCGTGCATCTGTGGTCACCAGCTCTGGGTTGTGACCAAATGAAGGAGATGGAGGATAGGAAATGAGTTTCCTCTGCTGGGTGTCTGGGATTCTCCCTTAGACAGGGTTCTGTCAGTGTCCTCAGAGTAGAGCCACTTCTCTTAATCCTGGAAAAATCCTTTCTATGTTTTCCTTAAGACAAGGTAATTTTATTTGTAAAGTGCATTTTCAGCAAGGTAATTCAGAGTGTTTTGCATGATTAGAAGGAAACTAAAACAACAAATAAAAAACTTTCCATTGAAGTGTCAGAGTAAGGAAAAATGATGACGGGTTGAAAAACAGGCAACACTTTAGGATGTTTCAGTTGTTATTAATCAAAGGCAGCTCTAAACAGGTCGGGGTTTTAGCCATGATTTAAAAGAACTCACTGTTTCAAGCAGTTTTCTGGAAGTTTGTTCCACATTAGAGGAACATAAAAATGAAATCCTGTGGTTCTGATTCTGGGGATGTAGAGTAGACCAGAACCAGAGGTTCTGATAGATATGGAACCTTGACGCAACAACAGCAGATGGCTAATGTATTGTGATTTATAAATTAATGAAAAGTATTTTAAATTCTATTCTCCAAGCTACAGAGAATCAGTTTCAGGGTGTTTTTTTAGAACTGGGGTGATGTGCTCCATGTTGTAATTTGTAATTGTCTTTATGTGTTTCAGGTCTCAGACCAACTCAGATACATTTTGCTTAGTTGCATAATGCAGTAAATTCTTAATCCAGTGTTAAGGGGCTGAAACAATACATATATTTTGTGTTTTCAGATTAAGATATTTTAGATACTGTGAAATAGTATTTAAAAGTTTGAAAATGTCATTATAATTGGCATTATAATTTCCTAAGTAAAAGCATGTTTAACTTTTCAGATGCTTCTTCAGTCTCAGGTTAATATTTTAGAAATTATAGTTAATGATAATGATATTTGTTTCTGTAATATGAGACTGAAGCAGTATTACAAATTTTAAAGTGAGAATTAATTTCAACTTTTGAAAATGTTGAAGGTGTGTTGTTAAAAACTAGCATTTCTTTCAGACAGAGCAGAGTTTGGTGACATCTAGAGGTGAAGTTGCAGACATCAACTAACTGCACTTTTTAAATCCGAAAGCACATCAGAGGTTGTGATTTGTGAATAAACAGTAAAATGCAACGCAAATACAGAGCAGCCAGTGGAGCCAGTGTTTAGCTGGTGCATCGGGGTCTTTGCACAAACCTGCTGATGCAACATGGAGGAGGAAGAGGACACATTTTATCTGCAGAAAAACAACAGCAGCGTTTGTCTTTGTTCACGCTGTCAAAAATAAAAGTACAAGTATGATTTATTTACTATATTTTTCCAATAAATTAAGATGTAAACTGGAATCACAATTACAAATGTAAACACATACATTACATTTATTGACGTATTTCAACATGAAAACCTGATCTTAAAAAAATCCTGACCCCCTTCTGCTTTGAGCTATGAAGACCTGATGATAACACAGATGCTGAACCACACGGCTAACAAGCCTGCATACACAAAACTGAGTTTATGTGAGAAATGAGTTCTTAATACTGTATTGATTGTGTTGCCTCTGGTCACTGCTGCTAATGACAGAGTCTTTGTACCTGGCTAGTTATGCACCATAATTTGTGATTAAAGGAAGATGAGGGAACATTTGCTTCTCTGACTGCAGCAGCGAGAGAACACATCCTGCAGTGTCACTCTACATCTACATTCCAAATGTGTGTTTGAATCATGTCGGATTTTTGGTGTTTAATTCAGCAGCTAGACAGAAATATTTCTTACTTTTCTGCTTTTTAAAGGAAGTCTTCCACTGTCAATAAATAGTGACAGTGCTTTGAACATAACGCCCTGATATGTGGTTATTCAAGAAGTAAAGTGACGGAAAATAAAATATCACTTTTATGAGAAATACTATGCTGGTTCTTTTTCATGGCATCAATAAAACATAATTTTTAACATTGTTAAGAACTTCAGCATAAAACTCCTGATGTGATGGTCTCTGTTTCTTCTTTATCTTTCTTTCAGTGCTCTACTGTGCTGAAGAATTTTGTCTTTGAAAGGAAGGAAGAAAGAAAGAAAGAAACAGAGAAAAAACAAATGAAGACAGAACAGGAGAAAAAAGGAAATAAACTTATTTTTGGTGGAACAGTAAGTGTAGCGATTTCTGGTTCTGCTGTATATTTCTGATGTAACTGTTACAATAATCTTAGGACAAAAACAGATTTCTCAATTTAGATCATTTTACAATTACATGAGGCATTAAGTTGTACAGTTTATTTACATGCCAATATAAATAATTACTAATACCCAAAAGGCAATTGTTTGAAATGATTCTATGTAACAACACTAACATCTACTGTATTCAGTTTTATTACATTTGTATCATCTGATGGTGGATTTCTAACTGTTCACACTATGCAGTACAGCTACGAATCTGATATTAATGACCAGGAATCAAGAAGAACTGATTCCTGGTCAGTTCTTCTTGAACTTCTTCTTGAACTATTTCCTAAATGGAAATAGTTTTCCTATTAGGAAACTATTTGTTTCCTATTAGTCTTATTTCTCCCTGAAATATTTAAACCACGACTTGAATCAGGAGTCAAAGGATAGAGGCAGAATAAGGATTAATGACATGGATAAAAACAGGAAATGGGGTTTACACTATATATTTTAAATGCAAAGTTGTGTTGTTTTTTTCTTCTTATATTAAAAGAAACACAGCAAAAGATGGTGTTACTTTTATTGATGTAGACATGACAGAGCAGCGCTGCAAGTCTTGGATTTAATCATTGATGCATTAACTGTTTCTAATGCTGCCAATTTGAAGATTTCAGAAGAAAAAAAACTAAAATTAAAGCTAGTTGAAAATATATTACAATCAAGGAGCCTGCACAAAACTGAAAGCAAATACCTTTATCTATTTACTTATTGTTGTACCCATTAATCACCTGAACAAGGACAATCTGAATGGTTCCTTTTTGTTACTGTGACATATTTTTGACTTAAACCAATCATGTTTATCTTTACATCTTTATTTAAAGACAAATTATTTAATAGATAACATACATAGGTTTGTTTATACAATCCAGTAGACCTTATATTTGAAATTGTGGCTTTTAGATCTGTTCAGGATGTTTAATCCCATTTTAGCATCACCGTATTTCTATAACCCCAGTTAAATATGACTTTCTTACCTTTATCCTCAACTCAAGATGTGGTAATACATCCCTGATTAACACACAACCATAAACAGAAGATATGTACTTTTGAACAATTAGGCAATTATTTAGTTTCTATGCAGCATAAATTATCTTGCATAGCTCCAACACTATTTCCAATAAACATGGCTTTGTAACACATTCCACATATATAATCTTTAGTAGACATGTCAATCTTGTGATTGACTATGACAGTATGTGTACCTAATATGAAAAATGTCCATACCGGACGCAGCAAAGTGTAGTGAAAATCTTTTTGTGGCTCAGTGATTAAGATTTTCTCCATGCTCTGCACCGTGACAGATCAGGCCTGGGCTGAAAAAGTGGCCAGAAGAATCTAAAAATAAACAGACACTCAGACCGACTGTAACGATGCAACCGAATCTCACATTAACTGCACACACTGGGAATTAATGAACAGCATTTATGAAGTCTGACTTTTAATCCAAAATGGCTGAACGGGGGGAAAGCAGTCTGAATCGAGTGAGATAAAAGTTGTAATCCAAACGCCTCAGGCATCCGGTCGGGTAATTAAAATAAAAAAGTTTGAAAAATCTATTAATAAACCGTTAATTAAAAACTACATTTTTAATATCTCAAGACCTTTTCAATTGACATTTCTAACAGGATTTACTTGCTCGCCTAAAGCGCTTACTGCTTGAGTGTAGCTGCAATACGGTACATTGAAGTGAACAGCTCATTTACCACATTTCAACATTAACCTGGTTGTAGTGCAGATGATCACAAACGCATCATGTTGAGTCCAGAGATGATGTGATGTACAGCAGAGCAGCAAAGATACAGAAAAGACCTAATTGGGATTTTTCATTAATACTTCAAATTTCTTCTATTCTTCTATATTTCTTCTATATTTTTGGGACTATATGAAAGTCCCAAAAATATCTACTTGAATAATTAAATTCTTCATGTAAGTCTGAAGTAAAGCCCTACCATGCTAAAACGTGATCTATGATTTGTTTTTCATTTTTAAAATCACAATATCAGGTTCAAACTTAAACAACCAGTTATACGTTGGTTATCTAAGACCAACAGCAAATTCAGATTTTACGAAAAGTTAATATTTCACTTGATAAAACCACAACAACTCTCCTAACATTTTCCCAGAGGCTGAATTTACCACTTGCAGAAAGAAAGTTTTAACATAGAAGGTTTGCAAAGCCCTAAATCTTACGTCATAACTAAAAACTAATTAATTAGTGATTTTTATTTTATTGACAATTACATTAGAGTGACAATAAATGGTGTATTGAATTAATCAACAATGTTGAGCAGCATAGTTGCAATTCTTGTAACTGGTGGATTGAGGTTTATAACACAAATGTCAGCTAATAATGTGTGAAGTTGATCTGCGTCTTGGCATTTTAACTTCAAAAACAACTGTAAGTAGATGAATTTGTGAATACTGAACTATGTCCAGTGTGCGTTAATTTCAATTCAAAGCAATGATTGTCTCCATAAAGATTTAAAACAATAAAAGGTTCTAATGTTTATAATAGTTTTTACAATTAGTAAAATCTTATGGTATCCATCTTTGATTGAGTTAATCACACACATGTAGGAGAAGGTTGGCTCCATATGGCTCCACATGAGTCACACAAGAAGCAAGAACGAGACGTTTAATGGTGAGTAAATGTTTTCATTTTCCTGTTTGGGATTTTTTACATCATTCACAAGGTTATTTTCTTCTGCTGCTCCTGCTTTACTTCCCATGCTGTGTCCTCATGCAGGAGTTCACTGAGCTTTTCCAAGGGGAACATGGCTTCTGTTTAAATTCAAATTAGCTTAAGACGATTCTGAGGTATTCAACAATTCTGCTTTTCCTCAAACTGTCTATAGTACACCTCCTTCTTTAGATTTTTTCCAGAAAATAAATAAAAAAGACAGCTCCCTGTGACCAACCCCCCCACACACTGCTACTCACACACTTTGCAGCCCACTTTCCTCTCTTCCACAGTATATTCTCCAGACAGGTGAGGAAGGTCCTTCAGTCAAATGCAAAGTAACAAAATCTACATTTTACCATCCAGATCCAACCAGAAATATTTTATTGTACTCTTGATAAACAGAACATCAAGATTTCTGAAAGTCTTTTAATGCCTTTCTCAAAATGTTCAGCTTTTTTATATATATTTACAACAGTCCTTCTATCTGACCAACACAACAACCACGGTAGTTTACCAACTTTAAGGTTTAAACAAAATAAGAAGGACAAGCAGAGAACAAAGGAATTTCACAGCTTATGGATACTAATTATTATCTTTTTCATTGTTTTTCAGTTCAGTCTTTTAAATAATAATGACAGATAATTGTTGTGTCTTGGCAGTAAAACAAAACCTGGTGAAAGCTACCTTTTGCTTAGTTTATCAGCCAAAAGTCATGTCTTTAAGTAAAAAGAATAAATCAAATGCAGTATTGGAGAAACTTATGATCCAAATTGTTTCTGTGCTGCATGTCTTTAAGAATCACGTTGTTGGTACCAGTTTATAATTTCAACCTCCATTGAAAACACAGTTTTCTTATTGAAACAAATTGTTGATTAGTTTAAAGACAAGGACAAAACTAGATTGTAAAACATTTTGACAGTAAGTTTCTGCTTTGTCCTGAACAAAACCAGTCTCACAAAAACTGTTTATCATTATACAGAACTGTTGTGAGAGGACACTGAATGAACTACACATGAAACCAGAATGGGAGGGATGTTTATGGAACAGATGGCAGAAGATGATGCAAAATTTAAAAACAAGTAAAGCTATTTTCATCTTTAACCAGTAAATACATCTTATTACACAGCTGTGATAAGATATTTTTTTATTTTGTTTCATATATTTTTTGTAATTTATGAAACAAAAAAAACTTAAATGACAAATACTCCTGCAGAACCTGAGAGTTGTACATTCTTAGCTTTTCCATTGGATGTGTTGTCACTCACATATACTACAAACATTAGTTATCACGTTTTTATGCACTCCAAAAAACACCCATGTATAAAGAACAGTTATTTATTTCTTAATGCAAAGAAAAAGGATCACATAAATGCAGAAATATGAAGACAGCAAGCAAGTAGGAGTCAGAACTTCATATTCATCAATGAGAAAGATTATAATAGAAAAACTTGTTGCACAAAACAAAAATCCATCACAGGAGCTAAATCTGCAAACTGACAGAAAGTACTCTCTTAAACAAGCACATACAGAGACAATGAAAGAAAGGAAAGCCAGAGAGCTTTAGTACAAACTGCAAGAAAAGATTAAGTGCATCGACCGATGTGGGTGTTGAGAAGTAGGTGATAACAATATAATCTAGAAATAAGAAGATAAATATCTAGGTTTTCACGTCTGTGGACAGAAATTAAACAAAGGAAACATGCAGGAAAGCAGACAGACATAGAAAACAGTTCTGATGAATGGAAATAAAATCATCATATAGCAGAAAAATGCATTTGTAAATGAAACAAGACACAATGAGAGGTGATTAAATTTTGCCAATTGTAGATGAGTTTGACAACGTTCTTAAGAGCAATGAAATTCTCAAGAAATGTTACATTATCAAACAGGTTGTGAGATTTCTGAGTCATTAGAGAGAAGCAGTGATGTTGTGTCAGAATGATGAAGATGTGTCACACTCAGTTTCAAATGAAAACTCATGAAGGTGCAGAAGATGAGTTTGTAAAGTAGCTGCTGCATTTTGTTTTAAAATAAACAACAATTCTGCTTGTGTCTTTTTAATTGAAAAACGTAAGACGTCATTGTATTCTTTTTCACCAGTTATAAAATAAATCTTTTGTTGCTCTTTTTTTGAAGTAATCTTCCAGAATTCAGCTAGATTTTTTTTCTTTCTTGAGTTTCAGGACAGCTGCACAGTGGTGCAGTTGGTAGAGATGCTGCCTTGCAGCAAGAAGGTTCTGGGTTTGATTCCTGGCCCTGGTTTTTCTGCATGGCGTTTGCATGTTCTCCCTGTGCATGCATGGGTTTTCTCTGGGTACTCTGATTCCCAGTGTACAGTTTATATGCACAATTTGGAGGTGGGACGTCCATTCAGTGGGAAGCGGACCATGTAATTATCGTTATGGATACTTTTTTGTCACATAAAGTTTGGATGAGATTATTTTTACTTAATAGGAGCGGACGCCACATGCAAAGCAGCGTTAAAATAAACGACTTGGAGCGCTGCCAGCCCTGTGTGAGCATTGTTAGGTTGGCATTTGGCCAGTGTGGCAGGAGACTTTCTTCAAATTCTCTGATGAGTAAACCATCTTCACACCTGCTGCACATCCTGGAGAACCAATCACAGCTATTACCAAAGTCCGCAATGTAGAGCCCTGGATCCCGAAAAAAAATTTAATCAAAGGAGTCCGGGAACTTTTATTGTCATCATATCCTCACCTTACTAAAATAATGACCAAACTCTATGGGGGGAATTTTTCTCCCCATAATAGCCACATTTTTCCAAAAGTCATTTTTTGGCTAAAACATATTTTGGAAAGAAAGGTGATTTTCTGTTTTTTTTCTTTCTTATTTTTATTTTTGCCAAAATTACTTTTGACAAAAAATGACTTAGACCGTTATTTTAGGAAGGTGATGATATTCATTGATGCACCCAGATGACATCTCCAAGAAACAGCAGAGACTGTCCATGTTCCTGCTGAAATTTTTATGTTGTAGCTTTAAAGGTTGATGTGATTGTGGATAAACAGTTAAAACTAACTGTGAGGAACTCTTATCTTTAACCTGTGCCCATATTTTGCTTCAGCTCATCATGTGTTCTCATTTAATAGCTTTTTTATGCCTGATTATTTCTAAATAATCTTTTGTTTGCTTCATTTTTGTTTCTACTTTCTGAGCCATGACAAAGCCGAATGGAAACAGATGTAGATAAGCTGAGCACAAAGCCAAATGTTCCTTGAGAGTTTGCCCGTTTGGAAGTTGAAGATTTGCTGGAGGTTTGGAGCTTCAACAGTTGCTGGATACGTCAGATGCATCAAGGATCAGGAGAGAGAGGTGCTTTTAGTTGTGAGGGAGACCAAACACTTGTGGATGAGAATGGAAATGGGTCAGGACACATATAGACTCTGCTTCTGCTGGGTTTCCTTTTGGTGTTACTATGGTAACATATCCTGTCTTCCTAGCTACCTACCTACATACCTAACTATCTACCTGCCTTTAACATACAAAGTACACCTTTTTGCTCCAGGTTTTGCACCTGAACACACCAACGCTGCTCCAATTCGGAAGAACTTTCAAAACATCTTTTCATCTTTCAGAGCAGAGGGCGGGAATGTAAAGTTATTTCTATGTTTGATGTAACTGCTGCTGCTGCAAACAATCAACACTACTTATTTTTTTTCTTGCTCTCTCTTTTTGAGGAAAACATGTCACCACATGCAGAACATCTGAGAATATTTTATCACCAGAAGAAAGAATCTGATTGTATTAATAAAAGAAGCTGACTGGAGATTGACAAGTAATGATGAAGCAAATTAAGTGCTAAGAATAGAGGACAAGCTTATTAAAACTGGAAATACTGGGAAACTGTTACCAGTATCAAGCTGCTTGTGGAGAAGGAAAGTAAAAACAAAAACTTGTAAACTCGATTCTGAAAACCGGGAAGCATGTCCCCTATTTTGAGCACACAACTGTTTTCCAAATATGGATGAAATATACCCCGGATGCCGGAGCAGCAACTTCTATGGTGGAATCTCATTAGCATCGTAATAGCTTCCAGGCTCATTTGCATTTTGCCGTGAGTGATTTTTCTCTCACACTCTTTCCTCTTCGCTGCTGGATGGAATAATAATAATAATAATACAAAAAAAAGAAGTAAAACTTTAAAGCACTATATTTTATTTCATTATTTAAGTTAAACAAATTGTAATTGAAAAGCACTTTTCAATTAGGCCATTCCCTCATCCTGATGACAAATGAGTCTTCCAGTTGTGTCAAGCAATTATAGAAAGACACACAAAACTACAAACTAATATTTGCGCGCAGGGATGGCAAATTAGTCTAAACAGATTAATAGAGGAAGTAGATGCTTTTAGTTCTGTTTCAGAAATAGCTTGTGTGGGCTTCGATGGGGAGTAGGATCACATTTTCCCCAACGTTGTGAGCTAAGGGGTGAAAATAATACGACATGAAACAATACCCATGGCTGATAAAATGATTTAGCTCCAAGTTCTGAAAATGTCAAACTATATTTGAAGTGAACAGGCAGAGCTGGTGGTACCTGAAGGCCGCCTTAACAGATGCTAACATGTCGCTGCATTGAGAACAAGGAAACAAACATCCAGCGCAGCTTGTTAGACATCCACTCTGCCTTTCTTATGCTGAATTTTTGCAGCTCAGCGAGCAAAGAGTTAATATTTTCAACCAGTTCTGCCTCTGAAACACACACAGTCGCACACACACGCGCGCACACACACACACACACACATATCCCCACAACCCATCACCCCTGATCACACTCAGACACACGCACTCTCCCACGCACACACACATGCACACACAAACCCATAATTCCCAACACTACATCCCTGCCCCCCTCTCCCTCCTCCACCCCCCCTCCTCCTCCTCCTCCTGCCTCCCTGGGCTCACCCTCCCCTCCTCCCTCCTCCTCCTCTATTCTCCATCTCTGCCCCCCCTTCCTCCCTTGCTCCCTCCCTCCCTCCTTCCCTCTCTCCTTTCCTCCTCCACCACCGCCCCCCTCAGGTCAGTTAATAAGCGAGCCTGAGCCTGTGCCTCAGCTTGGCTGTCTGGAGGACATGCAGAGCAGTGTCTCCTGGGAATTGGCTCATGCAGAATGCTGCTCCACTGAGAGAATGGAATTTTACCCTCGCTAGGGCTCCCAGCCGCACCGCACAGCAGGAAACCTGACAGACATGCACACACAAGTGCACACGCATGCACACCAACACGTGCTGCAGATCGGCACATAGAAGCACCAACACGGCTGCCCCCCAAGGGTGCGTTTCCTGAGACGTCTCCCTGTCCCCTTTAAGTAAAGTGACCACTACCTAAGAAAAACACTTATTTTCTCCCTGAATCATCAAGAAGCCATCATTAAGTTAATGGCGACACAGTCTTCGGGGACGTGTGGTAATAGTCTGTGATGCACAAAAGCCTCCTTTTCACGACAATGTAAACACACACAGCTACGAACGCAGGGACATCAGTGGTACAGTGCCGCTAATGAGTTGCCCTGTAGATTCAGAAACAGTGGCTTTTCCTCACTTCTGTCTCAACTTCAAATGTTGAGAAAGTCTCCCCCCCCACCCTGCCTTCCCTCTGCACCTCCAGCTCCCCTTCTTTTTTAGTCCTCCTCAAACCCACAGCTCCATCTATTGGTGTCTGTGGGTTATAGGGAAGAATCTGCAAGTGATGGAAAACAAACACTGAACTACTGGAATTGATTCAGACGTACATAAACAGATATTTTACCAAGCCGGGATTTACTTCCTGTAAATTAAACGGGGGGGAAACAAGCTGAAAAATTATCAGGAGGTGAAAATATGTTTGTATCACTGAAAAAATGCACAAGGAAAAAAAACCCTAACCTTTAACCCTTAATTTTGGTTTTAAATGAGCTTTTTCTCAGTTAGATTGTCTGCAAATGTGACATATTTGGTTTCAGAGTCTGTTTTCCTGGACAAAATGACAGAGGTCTGATGAATCATGTTGCCCAGCAATGCTGAGTATGATTCATGCCTTCAGCAGGGTCGAATTTACCCAGAAAAGCTTCAAACCACCGCAGACAGGAAACAAAATATGCTTTCTTTCTGTTTGTTTGGTAGATTATTCGAAAAATATGTTGCATTAGTGTAAAGCGACTGTCTTTGGCTTAAACCCATCAGAAGAATCTGTTCTTAATGGGATCTGTAGCTGCAGCACATAAAACAGGCATTGTCTCAACAGAATCTCTGGGGAGAGATTCCTGCACCTCTTTCCAGATTAATGCCACCAAACCAGTGGGATTAGCACTTACACAGATTGTGAACTGATGGTTTCTGGTTAGAATACCTTTCTGTTAAATTAAATAATACTAAATCTCCCAAAAACACATATTTTTCCCTCAAAAATGAAATTAGATTAAAAAAATCTGATATATTTATTTCTAGAATTAGCTCTTGCATTAAAATGAGTGAACATTTATTTTCTTGCATACTGATGTAATAAATGTAACAATGTGAGAGCCCCATACACAGACATTCAGCACATCGTTCACCAGATCCTAGGCATCTATGTACCCATATTTTGTATTACAGCACCAGACTTTAGTGTATTTGTTTTGTTTGTTTGTTTGTTTTTTGAGTGAAACAAATCATTTTTAGGACATGGAAAGAAAAATAATTCATCATGCAGTCAGCTCCACTGATTCAATTCTATGTAGAAAAACCTATTTACTTCAAAACTTGTAAAATATTATTTGTAGATGCTTAATTGTAAAATAGCTCACAATCGGTCATATTGGATGGAAATTATGTGAACAGCAATCTTCAAGTCGTATCTATTTCCACTAGAGTTAGATCTGAACTTTGACTCGGCCATTTAGACACAGCCCCAAATCTTTTGCCACCTCTGACAGTTTTTTCTTCCTAGATCTCTCTGCTTTTATCTCCATTCATCCGATTATCAGCTTCCCTGGTTTGCTGGAGAAAGGTCCCCACAGCATGACGGTGTCACTGCCGTGCTTCTTTGATAACCCTGCTTTAACTTCTTCACAACTTTCTCCATGACCTGTCTGAGTTTTATGATGCTGTCTGTTCACTAATGTTCTTTAACAAACCTTCACAGAACATCTGACTTTACACTGAGGTCAAATTAGACTTATGACAGCAGTTGGTTGCAATACATTTTATTTAGCAGTATCCAAGTAAAGCAGGCTGAATACAATTTCTATAGTTTATTTTAAAAAAAACTATGAATTGTTTTCTTTCAACCTCAGAATTATGCACCACTTTGTGTTTATCGCATTCAATTAAATTAAATATATTGATGTTTCTAGTTGTGTGTCGATAAAATGTGGAACAGTTCATACTTTTGCAAGACACTATATGAAGTGTTTTTCTTTCTTTTTGGTTTGGGTAATTGTTAAAGTTGATGTGATGTGAAAACAATCCCTCTGAATATAAATTGATATAAAAACTGAATCCCGTTCTCTGCTTCTAAATGCACCATGACATGGTTGGGAAAATTGTGGAAATGGAGGAGTTCAAACCAGAACACACACACATACACACACACACACATTTCAAATAAGTGAGCCCTCTCTGTATGAGATACTGAAGCCAAGGCAGCATCCAAATAAAAACTGCGACACTTTGCATGCAAAACATTTCTACACTTTTTCCTTATTGTAAATACTATCCATTTGTAGCATCTGCCAGGTGTATCATACGTAGGTTATAATTATAATTTCTCTCTCTCTCTCTCTGGTGAAGCTCCTCCAGTGGAAAAAGCCGAGGCTGTCTCAGCTCTGGCTGTTTGTAGTGCAGCGCGCCGAGGCAGCAGCGCTCTCTTTGGGATTTAGCCTTTCAAAAGTCCTCATCAGATTTGCAGCGCAGACGTACCTCTGCTGCCTGCCGCCCCCACATCTCTACCCCCCCAACTCCACCACTACCACATCTCCCCATCCCTCAACCCAACATCCCAGCCCTCCTCCTCTCCTCTCCTCCAGCCTCCTGCTCCCCCTTCTCTCCTCTTCTCTCTGTGCTCACTCTGCTGCAGATGTTTTGGATATACGTTTTCTTATTGAAGAAACTGTGCCAACTGCAAACATAATACTCATCAGCTGCTGGTGTGGTTGGGCTGGCCAATGAGTGGTGAACTGCATCGTTCACATTGAGGCCAACATTCCTCAGACACTGCGAGGTTGAGAAAAGGTTGTCCCATTGGCTCCCAAAGTGCACAAACTGGGGGACCCATTTAATTTCAGCTTTACTATATGCTTTGCATCACATTTGTTGCAAGTTGGACCAACATGTTTGTTGTGTGATCTAGCATCACAACAACTTATGTGCAAAACTTCTCACAGAAAAGAAGAGAGAAAGTTTCTGCACATTACAGGGGAAACGTCCTCCAGCGTTTCACATCAACACGGTAAAAGTCACACATTTTGAGTCTTCACTATTATCCTGTTGATTATGGACTCAAGAAAGGTTTGACTTTGAGGAAGTTTAAAATTACCAAAAAGAGTTCAGTTCAATCAAACGTGGCAACAATTATTTACATGAAAACATCAAATTAGTTTAGATTTTAGGGGAAAATCTAAATGTTTTTGTTAGTCAGTTGCACAGGTAACTTTTTAATTCTTTTTGACTAAAAGTTATGAAGCTGCTTGCTTGAAGTGCAATAAATTAACCATTTAACTGTTTTGTTTATGTAAGAAGAAACACAACTGAAAGAAATTAGCTGCATGTTCTTGTATTTGTTCTTTAGGATTACTTCTGCATCTTTGAAATTTGTAAGTTTTGCAAGCTATAAACATAAAAATCCCAATTATGAGAAGAATCTTTTAACAACTCATTATATATCCTACAACAATCTATCCTACATAATCTACAATTACTACAACAATTAATATGGTGAGCACATTCTTTTTATGGTCATACCTCAAAGTTCATTGGAGCGCTAGATGGCAACACTTACATTTCTTTTAATTCAGCAGCATGAAAAACTATTTTTTAAGTACAAATTAGTAGCAAAGTGACAATACTTTTGCTTATTATTAACTTGTACATCTTATTAACACTGTTACCACGATTTAGGGTGGTTACTGTCCGTATTAAGCCAGTGTCTTCAGAAAAGCACTTACTATAATAACTGTCTGCATATGAAGTTGCCACATGGCAAAATTACAAATTTAAATTTTTCCTTTCTAACATCCTGAAAAGGCTACCTGGGCTGCACTGTTGATGCTAATTTAAGTAAACAGGAACAGCTGGAAATGTAATAACAGTTGTATTAATTAATTCTCCTTCTTTAAATGGAAGGTTATTTGTTGTCCATCTTAACCATCTGCCTCAAGAAATCATGCCCTTTGCAAAGGCCTGGTAAAATAAAGCTAAAGTCAATAAAAACAAGTAAAATCGTGACATATGAGTTTTGATTTTGTAGTAAAGCATATTCAATAAGGAATTGATCTCACTAAAAATGTGTGTGAATCTCTATTTGTGTTTCGCTGTCAGGAACTGCTGACCCTGCCTCTCAGCCAACAACCACTGGAGATAGGTGGGAGAACACACACACACAGACACACACACACACACACAGTCTCGCGCTGCTATCTAAGTGGGGACTTTCCATTGACTTCCATTCATTTCTAAAGCCTAAACCTAACCTAACCCTAACCCT
>CAEGAF010038812.1:0-13873 GCA_903067075.1 Micropoecilia bifurca | reverse complement strand
CAAAACACACATTCCACGTTCTAAAAATTCTTTCATCTTCACTTCTAAATTTTATTTAAACAACCGGCCCCCCCCCCCCCCCCACACACACACACACACACACACACTCCCCCCCCCCCCAACTCTCTCCGCCCATGCGCGGCTTCGATCAAAGATCCTACTTTTCCGAGAGGAAACCCGTTGAGAAATCTATAGTTAAAAATGTAAAAACGTCTCATCTGAGCCATTTCCATTTGGCCTGTCATGTCGCGCTGTTTCCCCTTCTTTAACGCCCCATTTCGCCGGTTAAGTAACAGCTGTTATGTAACACAGGCAGGCGCACTGAGCGCTCATCATCATCATCATCACCATCATCATCATCATAAGAGATCCCGATTCCCGCCCAGTCTGTTTGTGTCGACAGTTTGCAAGCGCTCAGCTCCCCCTCTAGTCTGCATCCGTCCGGCAGAGCCGAGGCTGGAATCGACAGCAGCATCAGCAGCATCAGCATCAGCAGCAGCAACAGCATCAGCATCAGCATCAGCAGCAGCAGCAGCATCAGCATCAGCAGCAGCAGCAGCAGCAGCAGCAGCAGCAGCAGCAACAACAACAACAAGCCCCTTTTGTGCATCATCAGCTGACGGTGGCGAAAAAACAACATCCGCTTGACACATTCAGGTAGGCGTTTTCAGGTCATTTTCTCTCTATGAATGAGGAAATCAAACTAGCATGTCAGTGCGTGTCATTTAAGTGAAAGTGAACAAACAAGTTCAAAAACGGGGGTTTAATAGTGATAACGATCATATTCTTGAAAGGTTTTCTGTTTTGCAGTATCTCCGTCGAGGCTGAAGTTGTTCTAGTCCCGTCGCATTTTTTTTCCTGAATGCGTCTCCGAGCCCAAGAAAAACAATCTCTGTGGGAGTGCAGGACGAAACAGCACAAAAATCTTATTTTACCCCCTCCCTCTGCCCCCTCCCCAAAAAAGTCACTTTTTTTATCGAGATATTTATTGTAAAAGTAATCAGACTTATAGACGACATGACACTTTGTGAAAGGGTTAAGTGTGGAGTGGTAAACAAAGGGCGTCGTGTAAACACTTTTGAGGCCATTCAGTTGTTTTTCTGTGTGATGATGACTCACCTCATCCTGCAAATGATGACACTTTTTAGGTTGGAAGCGTGTTGCGCTCTGACTGTGACAGGTTTGGGTACAAATTGTACCCAAAAAAAAAAAAAAAAAAAAAATTGGGGAAATCACTTGCAGTGGTGACAGTGTAAAAACAAAAGCCCTCTTGAGGGCGTGATGTGCAGTGAGATCACGCAGTGGTGACACAGTCGTTGACTAGCTGAGTGAATGATGAAAAGCTCAGATTATTATGTTTTTTCTCTTTTGCTGTGATTCAAATCGATTGTTCCATCTGAAATGATGAGGTGGAATATTTATGCAAAGTGCTCAGTGGGTCACGAGGTTACTGATGAAATGGGGTAAACAAATCCATGTTAGTCAGTGAGAGAGATAGACATTATAAAACATGCTTTGGGATGGATTAAGGGAATTAATACGGACGCCCACTGCATGCTGTCTGGAAAGGACACCATCTGGGTGAGGGGAAGCGTTCCAGATGAGACATACAGCCACTAAAACAGCTTTGAAAGAAGTCCAATTTTTCTGGACTGTCTATTTAGGAAAATCTGTGATTAGGGATTATTCGTTCTGCTTCCACCTCCCATTCAAAATGTCAAAATGTTCAGATTGGGCGCTGAATTAAATGTGTCATCGCAATATCAGAGTATGCAGTTATTTACTGCTGAAGTGAATTGAATGGAGTTTCACCGACACACACGATGTACATTTTTGGTGATTAAAATGCTAAAATCTCAGAGAGGTTTTGAAGACATCAAGATGGTTGAAAAGAAAAAAAAGACTGAGCAAAATGGGGTTTATTCACAACCAGTTTAATCAGGATAGCATTCGACATTCATTTGGAATTTGTTGTTTTGCTAACATCACGCTGCATGAAAATGAAAACACAAATCAAGTCAATACTTTAGCAGTGGTGCTGAGACAGTAAGGTACACAGGAATGTAAGCCAAATCTTATTACAGCACAAATCACTGAGGACCTCACACATTCTTCCTGACATTTCAGCAAGAAAGTACTATTTACGCAGAAGCATATGGACACATTCGTTCCACTCAAACTTGGACTTTTCTTCTTAAAGCCTCATTTTTACCCTACCAACCTTACCGCTACAGAAGACAAACCTCAGTCTCCTTAGCAACAGCCTTGTAGATGGTTAGGTTATAAAGTAAAAACGAATGAGTTTTAAAAATGTTTTACAAACAAAAGTCTGAAAAGTGTGGCATACTTTTATTTCCAGTACACTTTAGTCTGACGTCACTAAATAAAATCTCCGTTCAGAAGTGACCTTAATTAGTAAATAGAGTTTGAGTAATTATTATCTTGGCACAGCTAAAATCCTACCAGTTTGTGACAGCCCAGGAAGAAAACATGCTAAGAAGCTAAAAAAATGATCGAGACAGTGGAGGAGGTTCATCTTCCAGCAGAAAAAAAAATGCTCATAAATATTCAACTAGATTTATAATGGACTGGTTCAGATCAGAGTTAGAACCATAGATCTTTTTTCTTCCTCTTAATGCCTGTGTGCAGCTTTGTCCTACAGAATCCAATTAAAATGCAGTGATGTTAGCTTTACCTTTTTTGTAAAGCTAAAAAATTGGGTTTTTTTAGCTTTACATTGAAATTATAATGTTATTTCGTGTCGTCTTGATTCTTTCATGTATGTTTGAGAAATCCTTTAATCTCCCACGGCAACCATTCAGCTGTGCAAAATGCCTGGTTGGCTTAGAAACGCCTTTCAGACGCAGCTGCTCATCGGAGGTGCAATTTCAGTTTCAGCCCCTTCAGACTAGCCAGCAGCAATTAGCAAACACCTGGAGAAACTGCACATCTGCTGAGCCATGTTGTGATGACTTCCTGAAGGCGGAGTTTCAGAAAGAGCAGGAGTTTTTAAAGAGACCCAATTTCAAGACCTTGAGTTACAAAGTCAAATTTCTTTTAAGTCATATTGATATTTATGGCATTTGTGTAACAACTGAAGGTAACATAGTTACTTTATTGAGCTATAAAATTACACTATGTGCATGGAAAATACTGCAGTTTTAATAGTTAATATTTCTTCGATGCCCTCCATCTACTGGTGTGGTTCTAAAAATGCATACATGGTCTTACACCCATGCTAGTACTACCATTACATAATTATTAAAAATGACTATCATTAATAAGTATGTAAAAGGCTACCCTCTATTATGCTTCCCTAAAATTATTCATTTTATATATTCCTTAGGAAGAACAGCCTCTCAGGATGAGAACACTGTGCAGATATGTAGATTCAGCTGCTCCACTCTTGCTTGATTCGTTCATTCATCTCTGTTGCTAAGTGTGTTGCTAGGGCAAGGCGTTTGTTGTTCAGCATCGGTACTTATAATCTCATTCTGCTGTGTTGCCTCGCTGCAGGATGCTACTCCAGAATAGGAGGTGCAGGGCCTCACAAGTGATTTAAGCCACCTAAATCGGTTTCTAAAAATGAGCTGAGCTCGGACTCCCCAGACACCCTGACTCGTTTTAGCAATCATCTTTGGTCCTCCGTGGTTTGGAAGGAAAAAAAGGATAATTTTTAATAATTCTGGGTTACCTAGAATGGAATACATAGATGATAATTTTAGAACATTGTTGTGTCTAACATCAATGCTGGATTTTAAAAAAATAACATTTAAATCAGTGATGTGCTTAGAAAATGTACAGTCCTCCTCTTTGGAGGTAAATGACGTAATTCCTTACAGAGAAAAGTAGAAAAAATATTTATGCACTTACGCAACTCATCCCACTTACGCAACCAACAAGAGAGAGGAAGTGAAGCGACTGTAAAAAGTTTATCCAAGCATGAATAAATGTTTGCATTATTTATCTCTGTGGCTTCAATAAAAAATGCTTTGATATTGTGTATAACGTGCAAGAACAAAAGCTGAGGTTTACTGTTATACAAGTTCTTTCCTGCTCTGCAAACTCTATCAAAGTCTGTCACAGTGTGTGTGTGTGTGTGACTCTGAATCTTGTTTACCATTTAAAGAGGTTTTTAAGTTTAGCCGGAGTCAAAATTAAATAGTAGATTCCTTACATCTAACATTTTCCTTTCACCTAACAATTATGCACAGCTTTGTGGTAACCTGTCACATAAATCCTTCAGAAAACATGTTGAAGTTTGTCATGATTATTTTCTGTAAATGTATTTTCCCTTTTCTCAAATAATTGTAGAATTATTCAATAACCTGGACAAAGTAAAACATGGCATCTGTACATTTCTTGTTTTCACCTCACTCATCTGGGATTGGATTTTATGTCTGTTCAGGTCAAGAATTCACGCGCCGTCTGTACCAGGCAGGCTCTGTGTTTGTGTGTGTTTCTAAGTGTATGCGTGTGTGTATGTGTGTGTTGAGGGTGGGATTTAGTGGCGTAACAGAGTTCAGACAGAGGACTCTTGTTTTTGAGCAGTTTCAGTGCCACGTCAAAATGCTGCCACAGACATGTTTCGTACCAAAAATAAATCTCTGGATTTCTGCTTTCCCTTCCTCTCATTAGGGAATAACGCTGCCATGGGACCATTCCAAGAATATGAGGTGAGTTTTCTCTTTGAGCTTTTGATGACAGCTTTGACAATAGTCGTGTATAAATTGCTGTTTGAGGCAGTATGAATGATAAATATGTTAGGGATAAAGTATAAAATAATATCCCAGTGTTTAACTGTTCAATCATCACCTGAAGTTAGAAATAGTTCTTCACAACTACACTAAAAAAAGAAAACAGCGGAAACTTAAATTTGTTGTGCTAACTGGTCACAAGCAATCACATGAAATTTGTCCAAGTGAATTTATTAAAATTATTAATTTGCCAATGTGAACAACGTTAGTTTGATCAACTTAATCTGACAGAAAAACGACCCTAAGCGTACTTCCAGATCCAGATGCCGTAATGGAACAATTTAAATCATGTCAAAGTCTGGACCTAAACACAATTGAGAATCTGTGGAAAGAGTTAAAACAGGAAAAAGTTTCAGGGTTATGAACAGTTTGGAAAAGGGGTGGGCTTTTATTGTATCATTTAGGATTTATTGCGGTAAATTTCTGGTCACGATGAGAATGTTAATTTATCATTATCACAATACATCTAAATTAATGTTGTTTTTTAAAAAAATCCCCTAAACTAACCATGTTTTGGGGGTTTGTTAGTTTCACTATTATCTCCACTGTTTGTTCGATGAGAGCATAAAAAATACCAATACATTTAAAAAGTATCATTAAATGTGGTCACTGTGTGCAGTTTAGTGAGACAGATCACACTTCTTTATGTTACTTGTGTCCTGAAGAAGCATATAAGAATCTTTTTCAGAAGCATTATTTATGTTTGTTGGGCTGTATGGTTGCAGCCATAGTTCATAGAAAAAGGAGTAAAAAGTTATTGTTACTTTTATCGTTATCACGATAGTACCACAAAATATTGCGATGAAACTTTAAGTTTATCACGATATCACCCACGCCTAGTTATTTCCAGAAGAAAGCCTTATGTATGTTAATCTAAATTCTTTTATTTTGACTTTTTATGCTGACAAATGTTTACAACAGGAAAAGAAATCACCCGAGAAAGGAAGCCCCCGCAGCCGCATCCCACGTTTGGTCCTCCATCCTTTCCGGCCGAAGGACAAAGGCTCGCCTCTGTCTGACTCCCTGCTATCCGAGGAGGAGGGGAAGGAGTGCGACATCAGCTCGGATCACTCCAAGAGAACCATCAGCACCAACAGCTTCTGCTCCGGTAAGACGACCCTCAGGATCAGCCAAAGATTAACAGTTCTCACAGTAAAATGTCGTTGCGTAACACATATTATGAGAGCTTTACATACTGAATTAAACATAGAAACCTCAGATGCTTTAATCAGTTATGTCAGGTGTCAAATTGCATTATGCTGCTTCTGCTGTTTGATTAAATTTGCATAGTGGATTATGTAACCTAAAACAGACCTGGCAAATGTTATTTTTTTCTATGTTGACTCAAATGCAATCCTGTGGAGATAAGGAGCAAACACAATGCACTGGAGAGTGACTGTGTGTGAGCGGAGGTGATGAGCCTTTCTGGCTAGCTGCGTTTCTGTGTATGAATTGAAATTACGAAAAAAATATATATAGCCTAATGGAAAAACGCCAATTTCGAAAATAAAAACTCACTAAAATGTTTTTGCGCTATGATGAGGAGCTTTTTCAGTGAAATAGATGTATTTCCATGCAATGGAAACGCTTGTTTCGCATCACGTGACCAACAACCTGTTCTGCTGCAAGAAACGATGAAGGAGACGACAGGAAGTAGTAAGAGGACTACTACTTCCTGTTAGCATGGCTGAGTTACGAATATTTTACATGTAACCGTTTACATCACTGCTACAATTTTTGAATGCCTTATCGCGTGAGCAAGCTTGTTAACGTGCGACTTTAATTTAGTTTCTTATATAATGGACCATGCAATTGCGAAATCGTGTTTTTTTCTGGGTTTTTTTCTGGACACAAGCATAATGTCGCACGTCAGTGACAGAAACGTAGCTACCGACTGCTTGTGTTGACTGCGTGCTCAGCCCCGCATGTTCCTGGCATGTTCTGTGTGCCTGTCCACAATAGATGACACCGGCTGCCCCACTAGTCAGTCTGTGTCCCCCTCCAAAACCCCGTCAGGCTCGGAGCGGAGCGTCCGCGCGTCGCCGCGGCTGCCGGAGCGCAAAGCCAAGGCGAAGAGGGTGAGGATGGTGGCCGAGAGGGGCGGGGAGGCCCGCAGCGCGCCCAGGCTCCAGAGGGAGACCAGGTCTGCCCCGAGAGCCCGAGGTAAACAAGATGTCACGAAATATAGTTGGGTTTTTTTTTTTTAGAAAATCAAAAATAAATAAATCATAAAAATCATAAAATTTTAAAATGTTTTCCTCCATATTTATCATAATCACTTATTTACTTCTTTATGTCATTCATGTACTGTTTAAAACGAACATGTCACATGCTGATATTGGCAAAAGCTTTAGAATGAAATCTAGTTACAAGATAAAATTTTTTTGCAGATGTCATTCAAAAGTGATATATTATCTGATGATGCAACACTGCTGAGTCAGTATAGGCTACATCATTATGCCTTAATAGAATGTTATGTTTTATTTTCTCAAAAGTTTAAAAAACAAATATAAATTTTAAAAAATACATCTCCTCTCTTTGATTTCTTTAGACAGATTTGTTCTGTTAGATTTAGTTTCTCCACAGTCTAACAGCAGCACAGACCAAAGTACAGTAGCAATGTTAGTCACATGTCACAGTTCCAATCACATAACAAACACTGGCAGGGTCAAAGTCTGTTTCCTAAAAAGAGACCAGGGTTCATTTTTAAGGCTGAGCAGAAACACTTCTCCAGTTTCACCCCCAAATCAAATTTCCTGCCCTTTTAATCTCAGCGTAAAAGAGAAAAAGAGGGAGAAAAAAAATGCCTGATTGTGACTCAGAGGCAGGAAGAAAGGTGATTGGTTGTGGGAAACGTTTAGGCACTCAGCCAATTAGTCTGATTAGAAGGAGGTTACTTCACCGAACATGCACACAGTCTCAGTTGACTCACGGAGTGGTGAAGGGTCACAGGCATCAAGTTTGAGTTATTTTTGTTTTCACAGCTGTCACTAGACACGTTACTATGGTGTTGTTTGATGGGAAGAGATGTTTCTCAGGTAGGACTTTGATTGCTCCGTTATCTCAGATCATGATGAATGACTGGATCCTAATAATCAGTGATGATGAATCTTAACATTTAGTCTGATCTTTGGAATTTGGATTTAGTTTTGCAGAAGGCTGCAAAAAACACAAACTCTTCCCAAGTGTTTTTATATTGCAAATGCCTTGGTAGACTTTAAGTAACTTACAAGTTACTTTTCAGCAAGATGTATAATTTTTTAAAGTAAATAAATCCTTTATTTGTGAAAAGTTACTTATTCCACTATGTGGAAAAAAATCGTAATAAGGGAGACAATTGAACAAGTCCTGTTTTTAATCAATATTAAGGAATTATTGATTTAAAACTACTATATGCTATACTATATAGTTAATTTTGTCTTCAAATATGTGAAGGCATTGAACTAGAAACTAGATAAAAATTACTTGGTAAACTTTTGTTTTTGCAGTAAATGTATCATTCAAATTTGATGTGATTTACTAATGTGTTTTCTGGCTTATTTTTAACCCAAGAAACGGATAAAGCAATGAAGTTGTAATACAAATTATAAAATGCAGATCCATTTTGTTGTTGCTATATTAATTACCCAAGGCAACGCCTGCTGAAGACGTGCACCAGTATGTCTAGAAACCCCGAAAGGATGAAAATCTTAACAAATTTGAAATGTCACTTTTGAAATGAAATGATTATTTGAAAGGAACACGAGCCTCAGTTATGGACACATGTGAAAATGGTGACTGCCATTCCTCATTGAAGACGAAACAAATAAATTGATTAGCAGACTTGGACTTTACCCTGGCATGCAGGCAAACGTGTCAAACTGAACTTGTCAAAATAAAAGGTTTTTAGGTGAGAAGTTTTCAATCTAATCTAATCAGATTGGATTGTACTGGATCTTGAAATGATTTTAAATTCAATTTGAACTGAACTGGATTCTATAAAACTAGACTCAAATTGGACGTATCCAGTAAAGTGGGACGTTGCATCATTTCTTGTGATTTATTGTGAACTGTCTATAGATGAGCTGTATAGATGGATTTGTGAAACCATTTCAAAATGAAATGTATAAATCCCTGCTTAGGCAACAGCTTGCAAACTAAACATGGTTTTGAATCATAGCTATTGGTTATTTTCCAAACGGGTGATGTATCAAGTAAGAATTTCAATCTTCATTTTAAAAAAAGAGAAAGTAGCTTAATTGGAAATCTGTTTATTCTTTTTTACACAGAAGTTAAAATATTCCAGTTTGAATTTGAAGTCAAAAATCCAAGTTGGAAATTGTGCCACAGTCTTAGAAATTAGAGCAGTCTTCTAACTTTTGCTAAGAAATCCCTCAATTTTCTAACACAGAATGCAGCATAAAGAATATTCACTCATATTTTCAAAAACCTTTAAAATCTGCTAACCACCTAACATCTCACCGGTTCCCCCTGCAGGCAGCGAAGCAGATTTCAGCTCCTCCAGCAGCACAGGCAGCCTGAAGACCAAGGACATCCTCACATCGAGTTCAGTTGGGAAGAAAGTTTCTTCGCGCTGGTATGTTGACTGAATCCTCTTGTATCGTTTCGATGGATGTTGCCAGTTTTCAACTAATTCAAAAGATTTTTTTGTTTAAACACCTTCTCCAAACTCCACTGTAGTCATGGCCCTCATATTAGAACGCTCCCGGTTTTCAAACCAGCTGGGGTTCCGTCTTTGAAGCATGACTCCGAACTTTACGCCCCCTACAGGACTCCCCCCAAAGCTGCATCTTCGACTCTCAGCAGCAGCTGCAACTCCAGTCCCATTTCCAGGTACAAGTCCTTCATTTAATGCCAATCATCTTGCAATTGCAATTTATGTTAAGACAATGACCTGATGAAATTTCCAACTCTCATTCATCAGAAATCTCTCTCTGAGGGTGAGAAAAAGATGGATTTGGGGGATTTGAGGTTTTAACTAAACAGGCAAAATGGCTGAAAGTCGGTGAGTGAGTGGGTAGTAGGATTAAAACCAGACTGTCATTTTCTGTCTTGCAGCTGTCTGGGATTATATTGGTTATAGTCTGACTGGGATTAGTGAGCACTTTGTAGTGCAAATGTAAAAGCAGGCACTCTGATGACTCGGGCCGGTCCAGAATGGAGGAAATGGGAAGATCTGGAATTTTTTTTTTTTTTTTACTTGGTGCTTTAGGCTGCTCACTACATGGACAAAAAAAGACCTAAAAATATCTTTGACGCTTACATGAAACTGTTCGTCTTGAAGCCTTCTCTGGGTTTTATTCAGACGGATTCTTCCTTATCTGGTACTCGCAGCTCAATCCTGAACTGCTGCCACTTTAAAACCTTCCCTTTGTCAGCTCTTTTTTTATTTTTCTGCCTGTATGGCTATGTGTCATGTGACATCCTTTTCTCCCCAGTGTTGCCTTCTCCTTGGCTGTTCTATTTCTGGCAGGAGAGCAAAGCATTTGCATCAAAGCCTCAAGTATTCCAGGTTGCTAGGATATTGCCAGAGAGCGAAGCTTTCATGCTGCTTTGTCCAAATCCACAAAAAAAGATGAACAGAAACATAAATCCATGAATCTTTTTCCCTTAAATAAATGTACATGTCATAAAGCACTCAGACATTAGATTCTGTTTTTTTTAATAAAGACAAATAAAGATGTTTGTGCTCATAAGACAAGACTCTCAGTAATCCTGTGTCAAACAGTAATTCCAGGCTTCAGGAAGCATCTGGTCTGACAGCACTCTGAGAGTCTGAGAGTCAGACTAATTACCTTTACCACAGAATCACATTGCATCTTCAGCATCAGTTTCTTTTTTTTGTGGTGCCGCTTTAAAATGTCTTGATTAAATCAGATGGGTGTTTGTTCCAGAAGAGGTAAATGTTCCGTTTCACCACCGTCGTCATCTCTGTGCTCAACAGAAGAGTGAGCTCAGGCCGCTACCGCTCCTGCGGAGACAACCATGGCGTCAGGCCCCCGAACCCTGAGCAGTACCTGACCCCGCTGCAGCAGAAGGAAGTGGCCATCAGACACCTGAAGACCAAGCTGATGGAGTCGGAGAACAAAGTCCATGACAGGTTATATGGCTCCCACTGCTGAAACTTAAAAAATCGGCCAAAGTTGGTTTTGCAAACCAATTCACGCTACATGTGGTTTGGCTAATGTTTTTCCATTTGTTTTATTTGGGTAAATGGCAACTTAACTAGCATTATGGCTAATGCTGTCAAAGTGTGTTGGCTAAAATACAGTGTTTCTCCATCTTGATGCTCAAGGATGCAAACTACTTTTATTGCATGCATAAAGCCATGGAAAACTTGCTCAGGATCAATCTGATTTTCATCTTGTATAACTGCACCCTCTTTTTAATAATGCCTTCCTGCAGAATTGCCAACATGGCCCATTAAAAAAAAAACGGAGTCCCACCCTGCATGCGCATAGAAAAAGTGGATCCATTTACAATATTTAAAATTAAAAAGTGACTTGTTGTAGAAATTGAAGAAGCTAATGTCTAGAACTCCCCCTGATTCAGTTGTGCACAAGGCATATGAATAAATACTCCACTGTTTTCATACACTGGGTTCTACTACTTTGGCATCTCACTAGCTATGCTAAGACCAGCAGAACATTGCATTTACAGGTGGAGGATATGTGGAAGTCAGTTTCTACTTTAATAAGAAATTTAGATTTACAAAAGTTTTGGTTAAGAAGGTAATCATAACCTTGCTTTGATTCCTTCCGACTTAAGCTCAACGTTTTATGACTGAACATTGCCACATTTGTTTTTCCCCATTATATAAGAACACAATTATAATCACACATGAATAAATTTGTTCATGTGAGAAGTCATAGAGTGTCAGACTATGCTGTCAAACTACTATTGTCTTTGTAGTAGCAACACTTGGTTGTTGATCACATGACTATGATCGTGCAAAACGAGTGTTTCGTTGCAGTTTTGCGAATACACTGATTTCAACCAAATGAGTTTTATTTAATTGACATGTTTCCATTAAGCAAATTTATTTTCGTAGTTTCAATTTGCACAACTCTATGGGTAATGAAAACAAAGCTAGTGTCTTCTAAAGTCAACAAATCAACTTTACATGTTCCGACCTGCTTTTCTGTTGTTGGCATCTGGCAAAACATTTCAGTTAATAATTTATTCTTGTACTTTTGTACTTGTAATGTTGGTGAAAAGGAAATGTCTCTTGCCATTTGTTCCAAAATGGTTAGATAACCGCTTTAGAAGAAACTGTGGTGACATAATACCTACAGGAGCTCAATCCAAGCATCTACTTGGTAGAAATAAATTAGGAATGAGGTATTGCATAAGGAAAACATTCTGGATGCCTTGTGAAAGTTCTGCCCTGTATACAATGCGGTGTACAAAATGGATCATTTCTGACAGTGTGCTTTCTAATTCACCAGAGAGAACGAGATCCAAGAGCTCAAGTCCCAGCTTTGCAGGATGAGGGAAGACTGGATTGAAGAAGAATGCCACAGAGTGGAGGCTCAGCTGTCCCTCAAAGAGGCCCGCAAAGAGATCAGGCAGCTGCGTCAGGTGGTGGAAACCATGAAGAACAGCCTGATGGAGAAAGACAAGGGAATACAGAAGTACTTCATAGATATCAACATCCAAAACAGGAAGCTGGAGTCCCTGCTGCACAGCATGGAGCTCGCCCAGAGTGGCTCTGCTATCCAAGATGAAGGTGCCTTGGACTTCATGTGCGACGGTCCTGAAGGGGCTGATAAGAAGCTGATGGGTGAGGAGGACGGAGGGCTGGAGATGGGGAATCCGGGAGCGGAGGCAATGGCAGACAGTGGGCTGTTGGTGAACGATGAGATGGCAAACAGAGAGGACATCTTTGAGCAGGTCTTCATGTCTACTGCAGTGGATTTCAGCCAGGACTCCAGTTGCAGGCCAGGGCCCCCGGTGGAGACCGACGCTGGACAGCCTGCGCCGTCAGAAGACGGACAGTTGGCACGTGAATCTTCTCCAGCATCTCCGCCAAATGCACTCTCGTCCACAGTCACCATCTCTTCAAGCGCACCCTGCCACCAAAACGGCAACGACAAAGAAGTTCAGACAGACTTTCCGTCCATATCCGCAGACCTTCAGGCTCTGCTTCTTCAGCTGCTGAAGCTCCACGGGTCATCACTAGGGGACACAGCTCCTCCCAGAGGACTCCTGGACATCCCAAAGCTACCCACCTCTATGGTGGATGAATCCAACACATCTACTGATTCCGGTTGTTCAGACAATACGAAGAGCAGCCAGTTCATGGACGAGCTGGACTTCACCGCCCCGGAAGAGAAACCTTTCGAATCGACGAGACAGGAACTGGTAGGCAAGCGTTACTGGAGCAACAGCTTCCTGGTTGATCTGGTGGCAGTGGCAGCCCCTGTGCTGCCCACTGTGGCCTGGCTGTACTCGAGGCACGGTGTGGACGGAAACGCTCCGGTCTACAACATCGGGGCCCTGATAAGGGGCTGTTGCATCATGGGATTGCACTCGCTTCGTCGCGTCGCCCACAGACCAGACGCATAATCGCTTTAAACCTGCATGTTCACGCCTAACTTTGAACTAGAAGCACTTTGCAAGGAGTATCATGGAAACATTTTTTTGTTGTTAAACACTTGATGAGATTATGGCAGCTGCTTTGTTTTCAGCACTGGTATTTTTGGATTGTACCGTTACCATAAATGGAAGCTTGGTGGTGACCAAATGGTATTTATTCTTTATTTATATATTTATTTATATTTAATAAGCATATCATCTGAGTAGATGGTTATGTTTTGTGATATCTTTTAGTTTGTTTGTTTTTTCTTTTTTAATTTAAGACCTCCGGGAAATGGAAGTCCATGGTAATTTGAAATGTTTTTTGTTGCTGTTCATAAAGAAACCTTAAACCTTCAGCCAAAGCTTTAATGTGAGTTCACCGTTCGTTGTGAAGGTCCCTCACTTGACCCTTTCCTTTGGAGTGGAGCTTTACTCTGCACAGCTTGTGTATTGTTCATACAAGATTTGTTCTGTGCCTGAGCGATGTGCAATATTGTCAGTCTACATCAAATGTCATTGCAACTTTATTAATAAAG
>CAEGAF010038807.1:0-14959 GCA_903067075.1 Micropoecilia bifurca | reverse complement strand
TTCACACAGAGCGGCGTGTGTGTGTGTGTGTGTGTGTGTTTGTGTGTGTGTGTGTGTGTGTGTGTGTGTTTGTGTGTGTGTGTGTGTGTCATGACCTAGCTGTGGTTAAAAACAGGAGTTGTAAGTAGAGTTAATAAAGGCTTCTGGAGCAGCTTCTTCCTCTGGTGGTTTGACCCCCTCCCCTTTTCTTCTTCCTTATTTTCTGCATGTGTGTGTTTCAGTTTGTGTGTGTGTGTATGTGCTTATCTGTCTCTGTGTGTGCGTGTGTGTGTGTGTGCAGACACTAGACATGCACCTGATCACCGGTTTGGAGCCACAGAGTTTCTCTTTCTCAGTGTCTGATTTTGTTTGCATATTTTAAGCCATTTGTGCTGAAATATTATTTCATAAAAGAGAAAATATTCTGAAGCATAAAACAAGTTTATTATCTAATTTATGTTTAGAGGAATAAAATAATTTGTTTTTGTTTATTAATCTATTTTTATTGACCAACTAATTTACTTTCATAAGTGGAGCGTTGTAGCAAAATGTTGGTAAATTTCATAATTTGACATTTGTGGCGTTGAGAGAAGAGCAGCAGAAGGTGGGCCTGATCTGAACAGTGTGGCAAGTAATTAGCTCTATTTTTAAACATTGGCCTGTTAATCTGACCATAATCTGATCAGTGAATCCATAGTTTTTGATGAAATCTTCAAAACTCACACGTTGCTCTTTTTGTGCTATTTGATGCTACATTTAGTTATTTTTCTGCTTTTTATTCAGACCATTGCAGCGGATCAGCCCTCAGCATGATGCTGCCACCGCCCTGCTGCTGGTGAGAAGCAGGATTTGACGCCTTTGCTTATGTTCATGTTTTACTTTTAAACTTTACATCATTCTAGTTTTGTTTTGCTCAAGCTGCAGCACAAAGAAACAATCAAAACTAGATTGAGGTCGTTGGTAAGAACAAGGGACTCTGTGACCTTTGACCTGACGTGACTTCAACTGCTAGGCTCCTGAGGCATCAGTGACCTTCTTCTTTTTCTCTTTATGATGATGAGTTTTTGATTCTGAGGACAAAGAGAAGAAATAAACATTTAGATTCGTCCAAACTAAAGGAAAAACATCATTTATTTTTGTTTTTAAATGTCGTTTCTCTCCCATGTCGTCTAATTGTTCCTCCCTGGAAAGAGGAATCATTTAAATGAATCTGGGTTCTGCTGGACCTTCCCCTCCCTCTGGGTTCTGTTTGGATATTTGGGTCCGATGGAGGAAAACCCAGTGAATCTGGGCTTCCTGCAGCTCCAGCAGAAGATCCTCCTTCCCTTTGTTGCTCAGACTTGGATGGTTTGTATCGGGCAGACAGCCAAGCTGCAATCCGTGCTCCTCCTGACTTCATCTGAAATTAGAAATGAGAAGTCGGCTCTCTGGAGAGGCTGAGCGCCACTTTCACACGGCGCCGCCTGCATGCAGGAGAGCATGAAGTGACAATGTCAAAATATCAACACCTCTTTTTTTGTACTTCTGGGTCCCGGCGTGCAGGGAATGAAGAAGTAACAGCACTAGTTAATTCCCCTCTCTGAAAGGTGTGACATGTTTAAATGTAATGACTTGGCTTGCTGAACTGAAACCAAACACTGCTTTAAACCACAGAGGTGTCGTGGATGGGAGCCGAGAAAGAAAAGGCGCACGGAGGCAAAGGTTTCTTATCCAAATTAATACAGAGCCGCGCTTTTCATCAAAGCCTTTATTGAGTAATATAGACTCACAATGGCTCTTTCAACATTCTCTTGGCAAAAGGCTGCAGCAGATTCATGTCCTCTTTTTTCCTCCACACCAAACGTTTTCCTTATTCGCCGCTCCTATCTGGGAGCGAGTTCCTGCTATTCATCTATTCCCCTCGCATCTCGCCTTTCTGGAGCCATCTTTTCACCGACAGCCTCCCTCTCCTCAGCCTCCCCTGGTCACCGGGGAGCTCATTCTTAGGCGCACAAAAAACGTCCGTCACGGATTGCCTTCCTCCCGTCTGCCTGTGAATTAGCTGTGTGATTACACTGAGCTAGTGGGGTAAAGCCCGGCCCGGATTAGGGGCTGCCGGCGCCGGGGCCAGGCGGGCCGCGGACGGACCGACGGATGAACGCTCCGACGGGCGAACTGGCCACAGAGGAGGGCAGAGTCAGGATCTGCATGGCACGCAGTTGTCACTTTGGCACATCGCGCTGATACGGCTGCAGGGAAAGGCCAGCCAGATGGAGCCTCAGCCAGGAAGCCACAAAGAGGACAGAGTCCAGGCTTTGGACGGGTATTTTTAGTTCTGACGGCCGTCAGGGGCAGTAAGTTAAGAGGGACTAGATTCTTCTGTGCAGTCGGACGATTCGTCTTTGTGTTCAAATGTCAAGGAATCAGAAAGAGATTCGTGAAAATCAACAAATTCTGATTGATTCCTGAGTCTCCAGTCCTGGTCAGACGGTCCTGATGTGACGTCGGGTTCATGGACATCAGGACGTCTGAGTCTCCAGTCCTGGTCAGACGGTCCTGATGTGACGTCTGGTTCATGGACAGATGGTCCTGATGTGACGTCGGGTTCATGGACATCAGGACGTCTGATCCTCCGTCAGCAGCTCCGATCAGGACCAGGATGTTGGGTCTTCATCTCACTCTGCAGTGAAACCTGCAGATCTCAGCCTGAAGTTCAGAATCGCATCGTCTGCAAACTGCAGATCGTTTCCTCCCATATTAAACCTCCTCGTCTTTCGTTGCTAATTTTCAAACTGTTCTGACAGCAACGCTCTTGCACAATAAGATGAATGCCAGGATTTGCTTCAAAGTTACGTCACTCCATTGTTTACGGAGCGACTGCAGACAGGGCCGCCTTTCTTCAGCTCCGTCTGTGAGAACGAGACCAACCAGCTCTGTCTTCACTTGCTCAGAATCGTTTCTAATGTGTGTGAAGCCATAAATTAAGAAGACAAATGAAGCGGCGTGCCGTGTGCGTGAGCCAACCCAAACACGGGCGCCGACATCCAGGAAACGTGGTGGAAAACAACCCTGGCTCTGGGTTCTGCTTGTAAAGGCCCAAACCGGCCCGTGGGAGCAAGCGCAGGATGAGATGAAGCAGAGGATGGAGGGATGGATGGATGGAGGGAGGAACGGTTACAAAGCCACAGCCACAAAATCATCCCTTTAACATCAAGGGCAGCGGCGATTATGAAGCTTTGCTCTGCTCCGGCGGCGCAGTTAGTCTGCGTAGAAGCACAATAAAGATAGCGAATTATGACTGAGATGTATTTCTCCCGCTGAGGACGGCTGTGAAAGCTTCCTTCATTACCTTACGCAATTTGATTTTTGTGAAATCTAAGCAGAATTTTTAATGGTGTGCCACACTGCTCAGTAACTCCTGTGATAAGAGGCGAGGAGAAAGGAAGCGCAACGGCCTGTGTAAATCTGTGACTGAGGACAGGCTGGTTATCGCCGCCCCAGCCTCCATCCGTCCCTCGCTCTCTGCGCTCATCCCTCACTTCCTCTCGTTTCCTGCCGTCTTTGTCTACGTTTGGGACGCTCACCTCTTCCTCCCCTGGCGTCTCGTAGCAACACGCTTCCCAAGCGCCGATCGATCGTCTGCGCCTTTGGTCCGGCTCATATGAATCCATTTTTATCTCGTCTGAAGCGTTTCCGCCTCTTGTTGTCCGTTTTAATAAAAGCAGATAAAGCCGCTTCATTAAGAAGGTCAGCGTTTGTTTATGTGGCTGTGGAGGAGCTGGAGGTTTGCAGAAAGACCTTGGATGTATATCAGCGTCCATCAGGAGGGGACCTTTCATTGCACTCCTATACTAATAATGTTAAAACACACACACACACTGGGCCGAGATAAGGCTCGCCTTTAAAAGCGGATGCATTATTTAACACAGCAGCTAATGGCCCAGATTGTCCTGTAACAATTGAATAACATCGGCTGATAACGCTGAGCCTTTGCTCTGCACCTTTTAAAGGACGGCGCTGTGCAGGTGCAGATAGCGCCGCTGCACCAAAGAAGAATGAGAGGCGGTTGCTCCATCATAAAATACGATCGCTGCCAGAGGTCCGGACCTGAGCAGAGGAGAAACTGGCAGAGCGAACAGGGAGCGGAGCAGGAATCAATAACCGGCTGGTCGGTATTAATCTGGCATCAATAACGCTGGATCTTTTACTTTTCATGGTAATGGCTCCGGTCGGCTCCTAAAGTGCCTCTCAAGTGCTTAAAGGGATCCTGATAGCATCTTATCAGGCAGGAGGGCCAGCAGAGGCAGGGAGGACCTGGCCGGACCGGGTGAAGGTCACCAGCAGCCGGGTCCTGGTCCGGTTTCATCCTGCTTCCGTCTGGAGAACCTGGCTGTCGGCCTTCAGCCTCTCAGCCAAACGCTTCCTCTGTAAACTGAGGTCACGAACTCTGATGGTGTCACTGTCATGTCGTCTTCATCCGATCCAACATCCTGGAAAAGTTGGCAAACATTCGGAGCAAATATCTGTGTTAACTTATCCATTATCCATCCAACGCTGGGCAGCCAGAAGCTGAAGCTGCACTGACCCTGAATCATAAACATTAGCTTGGCTAAAGCTAATGCTAACGCACTAACTTCAGTTCCTTACCAGACTAAATCCTCCAGCTCTAAATGCGTCTTTTCTAATATCCCTGTTTGGCTTTTGATGCTGTGAGTTTCTATGGAAGAAATGGAACCGTTACGGAAACACTTCAAAATAAGAGCATGATTTTAACTTTGAACTCCTGGAGAAATCTGAACAGTTCAGAACCAAAACTTCGACAAAATGTCGAAATTTATTCAGCAGAAAGGCGAGAAAACAGCCGAGTAAATAAATGATGATTTAAAGAGAATTTATTTAGAGGAAGCTTATTTAGAGGAAGTTTTCAAAGCTAGCAAAAGTGCTCAATGAAAAATTAGCTTCCCTATTAGCATGCTAATGGATTAGCTGAAGCGCGCTCACATTAGCAGTTCTTTATCAGCAGAGAAACTAAATATTTGGTGCAAATTAATCTGAGAATATTAACTTAGCATTTAAACACCCAAAAATATACAACAATAGAAAATCAGCTCATTTATTAGAAAATTAGTGATTGGATGATAATAAAATAATGACAATCATTTTTATCAAACTAATCGAATTGAATCAGTTTGAACAGATTTCAAAACTTCTGTTTGTCAGAATTTATTCCTGTAATTTAAACATACTGTCATTAAATCTGATATTTTCAGTTTAATCAAACCTCAGTTTGCAGTTCAGACGGTTCACCTATAATAATCAATGTATTCCATCTCAAATCTCTGCTGTAATCGGCCTTTAATAGACCGTTTTAGCCTCTTCCTGTAGAATCCGTCTACAGACAGCAGCTACTGCATAACGTAAGTTTGTGTGCTTGGACTAGACCGTGTTGGATTCACTGCCGCCGTGTTTCTGCTCCACACAAAGAGACTCTGGATCTGAGCGACCGGTGGGACATGAGGTCCTCCCAGCAGGGAGTCTGAAGGGAAGCGCCACAAATACTGTTACTGTGTGTGTGTGTGTGTGTGTGTGTGTGTGTGTGTGTGTGTGTGTGTGTGTGTGTGTGTGTGTGTGTGTGTGTGTTGGCAGCCTGCCCGGCTCACTGATCCTGCTGGATGCCGTCCATTGGGCCTCTTCCTCTCAACTCCCCCGTTCTTGTTCCTCTTCGTCTCTCTTTATTCGGAGTTTGTTCCAGCGTCGCTTCGCTCTGCGAGTCAAACCTCGACTGGCGGACGGAGAAACTCAGCTGGTCCAAACGCCGCCG
The DNA here is from genome assembly GCA_903067075.1 of Micropoecilia bifurca. Lineage (NCBI taxonomy): Eukaryota > Metazoa > Chordata > Actinopteri > Cyprinodontiformes > Poeciliidae > Micropoecilia > Micropoecilia bifurca. The sequence goes on along the minus strand of CAEGAF010038807.1, from coordinate 9,180 downwards.
GTCGGTCGGTCCGTCACAAACGAGCTTCCGTTTGGTTCCGGTTTGACTCTGTGGGTATTTATCTGTTAAACATTTATAGAGACTATAATAAAACTCAAGCATTTCCGTTTCCTGCAGGTTTCAGACGTCCATGTTGAGCATGGAGAACCCAGAGAGAGCAGACAGAATTTAAATCCACCCCAGGAATTTATTTTATTTGTATAGAAAAATAAGAATAATTTGTCCTGTTTTATCCATTAAACTCTAACATTTATAATTCTTCCTGCTGATTTTCATGCTGTAAGAAAAACTGAAACAATAGTTTTTGGTACTAAACCCAACAACATTCCTGCAGGATGATCTGAAATGTCCCCAAAAAGCTGAATATTCATTAAAATGCTGCAGATCTTTATGTCCGTAAAACAGTTTGAGATGATCCAATATCTGCACCAATAGAGCTGATTATCCCATTAAGCTGAACTGCTGCTATAAATAGTGTTTTAATGCTGATGTAGATTGAGTGTTTCTAGCTGTGTGTTTTCTCTCCTGCCCCTGAATATTCTACACTAATACCATTCTCCAAATGTCAGAATGGAGAGCATAAAAAGCTTTCTGATTTTATTTTTCACCTCCAGAGGAAAGGAGTCCAGGAGAGGCTTTCCTTTCTTCCTCCCTCCTCTGTCTGCCGCGCCGCTTCTCTCTATCCCCGCTTCACTCCTTCCCGTTTTATTCATATTCAACAGTCAATCATTTCTCTGAGAAAAAAAAAGAGAGAGGAGAGAGAGGGAAAGCAAGCAGGGAGAAATCCGGAGATTGCAGATGGAAGTGTTATTTTTTCTTCATGTTCTTATCCTTCTGCATTTGAACTGGCGATGTGGAAAAGCGCTGGAAGCTCCGCTTTACATAGCAGCCTCCCTCTCATCAAAAGCCGCCAATCGGCCCTAAATCAGCATGCAAAATGCCACTCAACCCTGTAGCCTTTATTAAAGTTTGCAGGGACTCAATTTGAGATAGCGATCGTTCCTATTAAAAAGCCAAATGTAAGATAGTTTTTTTATATAAATCTCAGGGTGGAATGGAATTGTTAATCAGCATAGGCTGATGTGATTTCTCTGTCACAAATCCTGCCCAGGGCTCAGCGGCACACCAGCTTTACCGTAACTTCGGGCTTAGCAGTCGCCACGGAAACCAGGGGAGGAGGGCGGGCTGGGCTGTGTGTGTGAGGGTGACGGGGTTCGGCTTAGCCCGGCGCCCCCCCCCGCCCGCCCCGCCCCGCCCGGCTTGATGAGAGCGCCGCCGATAACGAGCGCCGCTCCGTTTCGCCGCGTTGCAGGAGAAAAACTTTCACCTCCTCACATCAAGCAGCCGGGAAGTTTGTTTCCCCGCTTGTTTGACCCCAGAGCTGAGGTTTTAAAGTGGTTGGCAACCCACAGGCCCCCGCCCCACAGCTTTAGCCACACAGACCCCCAGCAGGAACACGGAGGATCCCATTGGACGCCTGCTGCAGCCTCCGGGTTACGTGATTCGGAATAATTGATGTTCTCTCTTTTTATGCCAATGAACGTCTGAAAAGTGCGGCATGCACCTCTACTCTAATTCCCTCAGTCTTGTTGGTCTTTCTTCTTTGTCAATCGTCTCAGTAAACATCAGTTTTCTGTCAAGCATTTGATCTTCCGTTGGATTTAGGTCTGTACTTGGACTAGGAGATTCTGACTAGCGATTTGAATTTTTTTTCATCATCTGTAGCATCGTTAACTTGGTCAATATGAATGTTTTATACACAGATAAACTCTTCTAGATTCTGTTCTAATTTTGGCATTTTGATGCTTTGTGTAATATTTCATCAAACATTTCATTTTAGCGCAAACAAATTATATTGATGATTCATTTTTAGATATAATATTTCAACTGCTGCGGCTTTGTTTAATTGTTTTATTTCTTTATTTTCTCTGCTAACCCTCCAGCCTGTCTGATCCTCACACCTGATTGGCCACAAGGCCACCAATCAAAGCAGAGTCTGCTGTGAACTGGGCGGAGCCACTGAGAGTGAGAGCTGAGCAGAAAAACTGTTTTATTTTTATAGGGTTGCAACAAAAATAATAATTTCCACTTAGTCTCACATTCAGATTGATCCAGTAAACATGAATAATTATTTAGACGTTTCTAAGGAAACCCAGCAAAGTTCAGTGGTGGACCTAAAGCATCAACACTCCTGGACGTAACGACGGCTGCCTGCCTTCTCGTTAACTTTACCTGCATTCTCGTTAACTTTAATTGCTTTCTCCTTAACTTTACCTCCGTTCTCGTTTACTTTACCTGCGTTCTCGTTAACTTTAACTTTACCTGCATTCTCGTTTACTTTTCCTCCCTTCTCGTTAACTTGACCTGCATTCTCGTTAACTTTACCTGCATTCTCGTTAACTAACTTTACCTGCATTCTCGTTAACTTTACCTGCATTCTCGTTAACTTTAACTTGACCTGCGTTCTCGTTTACTTAACCTGCGTTCTCGTTTACTTTACCTGTCTTCTCGTTAACTTTACCTGCGTCTCATTAACTTTACCTGCGTTCTCGATAACTTTACCTTCGTTCCAGTTAACTTTACCTCCGTTCTCGTTAACTTTACCTGCGTTCTCGTTAACTTTACCTGTGTTCTCGTAAGCTTTACCTGTGTCTCGTTAACTTTACCTGTGTCTCATTAACTTTACCTGCGTTCTCGTTAACTTTATCTGCGTTCTCGTTAACTTTAACTTGACCTGCGTTCTCGTTTACTTTACCTGCGTTCTCGTTTACTTTACCTGCCTTCTCGTTTACTTTACCTGCATCTTATTAACTTTACCTGCGTTCTCGATAACTTTACCTTCGTTCTAGTTAACTTTACCTCCGTTCTCGTTAACTTTACCTCCGTTCTCGTAAGCTTTACCTGTGTCTCGTTAACTTTACCTGTGTCTCATTAACTTTACCTGCGTTCTCGATAACTTTACCTCCGTTCTAGTTAACTTTACCTGCCTTCTCGTCAACTTTACCTCCGTTCTCGTTAACTTTACCTGCGTTCTCATTAACTTGACCTGCGTTCTCGATAACTTTACCTGCGTTCTCGTTAACTTTACCTCCGTTCTCGATAACTTTACCTGCCTTCTCGTCAACTTTACCTCCGTTCTCGTTAACTTTACCTGCGTTCTCGTTAACTTTACCTGCGTTCTCGATAACTTTACCTGCGTTCTCGTTAACTTTACCTGCCTTCTCGTTTACTTTACCTGCCTTCTCGTTTACTTTAACTTTACCTGCCTTCTCGTTAAGTAAACGGTTGATTTTGATTTAATGGGGGCGATTTAACTCATGAAATGCTGAGCCGGGTTCTCATGCCTCCAGATCCTCTTCTGGACGTCACACATCCAGATGAAGTCCACATCTGTGGTGCATTTGCAGTCTGAATTTCCCGTCTCGGTAAGTGGACGTGATTTCACCGGAGGACGGGTTTGGAACCAGAGAGCAGCCGATAACGGCGGCAGCTCGTCCGGTTCTCATGCAGGCCTGGTCCTGGTCCACCTCTGACCGCCGGAGCTTCATCAGAGTGTCGGGTCTTCTTAGCTGAAGAGCTGAGAGTGTTTGTGATGATGCACATTCCCTGCCTTTGTCTCCGTCTGCGGTTGGATTAGCAGCTCCAGCCTGGCGGAGAGTCAGGAGCCGTCCTCGCTCTGATGATGTCACAAAGCTCTTAGCTGATGGTTATCTGCCGTTTGGCTGAGGCCGCCGGCTTGTGGTGTTGTTAGCAGGCTTGTGGTCCACGCGCTGGTGATTGCATTCACTGCGCTGCCTTGGCCCGCATTATCCAGAGGGCTGATGGGAGAGATTGGGAGGCGAAGCCTTGGGCCGTCTCCGGTGGAGCCCAACCATTTGGCAAAGGTGGAAACGGAGCTGAACTCTCTGGGTCTGTTCAGATCCTGGAGAACGGGAAGCAGATCCTGCTGGAGCTTCTTCACACCATTTCTCATTTGGTCCTCAGCTCTGCCCTTTGTCTCAGGTTGACTATGTTGAAATCAGAGCAGCTGTGCTTTGTTTTATAATTTCATCTTTCATTATTGAATGACTAAGCCAAATAATCCCTTGGAGGTTCAGGTCCGTTATTTAGCAGTAAATAACGGACGTTTCCAGCTACAATAACGAATACATCAATTTTTAAACGTTTTTATCCAATGTTTAGATTTCAAAGTCCAACTTCTACATTTTCAGCTTAAGTATAGAAATTAATTTTTCAGTCAAAGCAAAACTTTGTCTCAGGACGTTCCTCGGTTCTACTGGACCCAGAACATCTGCTCCTCCTCCAGCTGCTCTGAGTCCAACCAGCCTGTTCCCCTCCTGGCCTGTGGCGGCGCTGCACCAACAACCACTGAAGGAAACGACACTAAAACCTCTGAAGACACTGAGAGCAACTTCCTGCTTCACCAGATGGAAACAAGATGGAGGATTTTAGCGGTTGGAGGATTTAGGCTAAAGACCAGGAGACATTTCTGCTGCTAACGCTAGGCTAACCTATTAGCTTCGGTTGGATTTACCCAGAATGCCCTGCTCTGATATTAGCGGTTGGAGGATTTCTCTTTAGTCTAAAGACCAGGAGCCATTTCCGCTGCTAGCGCTAGGCTAGCACGTTAGCTTTGGTTGGATTTACCCAGAATGCCCTGCGCTGGAGTCCACTTCCTGCTTTTGGAGCGTCTCTGGTCCACTTGGCGTTCACATTCAAACCAAACCTAGACCGAGGTTTGGAGGACCAGAGGTCAGAGGTCGACTAGCGTTCACACCTCACCAACCGAACCGGACTTTGACTAGGAAACCGAACCGGATCGGACCAAACACGGCTGGTTTGAATGCATCCAACGACGCTGCTCTGTGATTGGCTGATTTGCTATTTCTGCCCTGAAGAGCCTCATGTAGAGACAGCAGCAGATGGAAAAACCACTAAAACTCATCAGTGACGGTTTCCTGCGTCTAAAGCTGCAGAGACGACAGAAGGCGGACGTCACAAAACCCGATCAGCAGACGATCTCCGGTCGTCTTTCTGAGCAGATGAGCTACAGGAAAAACATGCGTTGCTTTGGGAGTGTCGGCAGGTTTCCTCCTCCGTATGATATGTTTACCAAATACCTGTTTAGGATGCGGCGGTGGCAGCGCGGCTCTGCCTCCACGTCCCTGAGGACGCGCGGCAGTAAATGGCGGTATTATTTGTCAGCGCTGGCAGTGTCTTGAGGCTGCTTCAGAGAGATACAAGGAGGCAACTGATAAGGAGAGCATCAGAAGGGCAGTTAATTGCCTCCAGTCTCCGGGAGCTGGGGAATATTTAAAATCTATGGGATTAAAGACAGATTAAAAACTGCAGAAGCAGTGGGCCCAATGGCGCTTAAAGATTGCAATCAGCAAGGGTAATGGTGGAGAAGAAGGAGGGGAGAGAGAGACGGGGGGAGGGGGGGAGAAAGTGAACGAATGCTGCGGCAGAAGGAGGTGGGAAAAAAATGACAGATAGGAAATTCAGATCCGCTGCTAATGCCCAGGGTTCCATCTTGTAAGCACGATTCATCTACGTGTAAATCGTTTTCTTCCTGCGTCTTTTCTTCTCCCCCTCTCCTCCGCTGCTTTGCTAGCGTAGCCGCCGCCGCTTCGCTAGGCGGCCCTTATCAGCCCATCTGTGAATTAAAAGCGCTGCTCCCTGTGAGGATTAAGGGGCTGATTGAAGACGGCACGAAAACTAGCTAATAAGTCGAAAATGTCAGGAGGGCACTCGATGGAAACGGTGCGCTTTCCTAATAAAGCTGACGAACGGAGAGCGGAAAGTCAGACCCAGAACTCATGTGGTTCTGACTGACAACCATCAGGAGAAACAGCCAGTGGCAGCAACTTCTGCCCTAATCTGGACCCCCCCAGATTAGACCCTGCAGGATTATTAGCAGCACCGCTCCACGTTAGCGATAGCTGCTATCATTAGCGATATTAATGACATCAGGAGCTTATCGGGGATCTGAAGGCATCACAAATTACAGAAGAAAGAGAAACACGGGCCACATGCGCTGATGTGTCTCTGTTTGGGTTAAAGAGGACAAGATGCGCCCAATCCTGGATTGTTTCCCCACCTTATCAGAAGCCCACTCACTTAATCCTGTTAATTACTACATGAGATACTTAAGGTATCGTGCCACCATCAGCCGTTCTTCGCTTTGCATATCAGCAGAAAATCTGTGGCGTTTTTTTTCTCCTTCATAATCCATTTTTACTCGTCTTCCTCCTCCTCTCTCCCACACTTCCTCTCCTCTCTGTCTGCAGTCTTTCATTGAAAGATTAGCCTCATAAATTATGCATTGCTGGGTAGTGGGGTAATCCGAGGCAGAGATAGAATCGGCCGAGCGTTGAAGGGGCATCGGAGGCAGCGGCACCATCATAAATATGAAACAGATGTTGGGTGACATTTTGAAAGAGTGAATCCAATCCGCTCCTCTGCTGCGTCGGGTGTTTTCATACGCAGAGAGGAACCTGACTTCCCCCTCTGCCTCTGCCTGCCTTACTCACCGTTTCTCTTTGCTCCGTAATCCTGTGGAACCAGCGATGCACAGATTATATTCTCCCTTTATGCAGCATGTGTCCTACCTACTGCAGCCAGGAAAAGCCTCCAAATGCCACTTCCATCTGAAATGGCATCTAATCTGCCCTGATTAAAGTCTATTTTAAATTCTGCGGGACGGAGAAATTAAACGATGCTTTAAGGAAGTGTTGGCATGCCGACTGTGAGGTTATGGAAATGTGAGATGCTTCAGATATGGAGCGATGTCCCCGATTGCTCATTCAGAGGAGAACAAAGCTGCGCCGATGCTTGTTGGTGCCGTAAAGCGTCGCGCGGCGCTGCGATTGTTCTGCGGCTGGCAGCGGCCCGGCGGACTCTGCGCCGGTGTCTTTTCACGGCGTCTCATCGTCCCGCTTTGTCTCGTCTCCCCTCCAGTCCTCGGCTCTATTCTGCCGCTACGCACACAGGATCCTGTTGTTGTGCTGCATTGTGGGTTTTGTTTGGTGCTAGAAGACCCAGATAATGGCGGTTGGAAAAGCTCTCAAGCCTTTTGTCTGCGTCTTTCTCATCTTGCGTTTGTCTTTCTTGCTTAGGCTGGAAGAAAGAATAAAAAGCAAAGGATTCGAAGGGTTTTATCAGGCTGGAGATCAAGGTTGGGCCACAATTATGTGGAACCATTAAATTGACTTTTGACTGATTGTCTCCAGCTTCAAATCTTCCTGTTTAAATCTTTTAATGATTTATCTCAACTGGTTTCCATGCGTGGTGGTTGATGGACCAGTTTAATGTCGTCATGGACGGAGAAACAACCTGGAACTAAAGCAGAGGCTTTAGGGACCCAACATCATGGTGGTGGTGGCAGAGTCATTCTGCGGGATTTTGGGAGGAATTTAAATCCCGTTTCTGTTTCTCTACGTTTTGTTTTCTTCGACTTCTGTGGAAAATGTTAGAACGACAGAAACATGAAATAATCCACAGCATTTATAACGCAGAACAAACCTGAGAAATAAGCTCCTAGATGTTGATCCCTGACCATCAGACCTCCCTCTCCATGTCTCTACACAGTAAAACTGCCAGTGTTGAATTAACACCCAAAAGTGTCTATATGTGTCCAAGTCAGCTGGTGTTAAAGTCAACAGCACAGAGTGTCACGTTATCATTTACACCGGTGTTGGTGTTAAAATATGTTAAAAGTAACACCAGTGCAGTGTTGATCACTAAACATAATGTGGTGTTAAAAAGTAAATAATTAGAGAAACAGAGAAACTAAAGGTTTTGCTTCTTCTGCTGGGAGTTGATGTGAAACTGAGGCAAAACGAGTGAGGAAGAGGAGCTGAGCGCCTTCAGAGTGGAGGTGATGAAGAGGACGACGTCTCCCGGCCGTCAGTCACACCGGGATGAGGAGGCCTTATCTCCTCCACACACGTGACCCCTGACCTCTCCCCCTCTGCCCATCCATCCTCTCCGCCGCTTCACCTCCAGCTCAAATATTTCACTCCAGGAGGAAAAGGGGAAATTTGAAAATGCTTGTAGTGAAAATCGATGATTTGGAGCCGTTTTCCTTTCCAAGGCAGCAGCAGCCGAGTCGCTGCTCTGCTGCACACAGTAAAAATGCCAGTGTTGAATTAACACCCAAAAGTGTCTATATGTGTCCAAGTCAGCAGGTGTCAAATTCAACAACACAGAGTCACATTAACATTACAATGGTGTTGGTGTTAAAATATGTTAAAAGTAACACCAGTGTAGTGTTGATCACAAAACATAATATGGCGTTAAAAAAGTAAATAATTGACCCACAAAGTGTCAATATCAATCAAATCCAGTGGAAAATATTCAAAACAAGACACAGAAANGGAAAGTTTAACTTTTCTTAAACCCATTTCAGTTTATAGACCAACGTTAATTTAACAAAAAAAAAATGGGTGTCAATCTTTTAACACTTTAAAAGTGTTGAATTTAACACCTGCTGACTTGGACACATATAGACACTTTTGGGTGTTAATTCAACACCAGCATTTTTACTGTGCAGGAAAACGATGAAAATTGAGGAATGGAGGCGTTTGGCTGGATGGACCAGTTATTGATCACTGATCGGAGAACTTTGGATGAAAATCTGATTTCATCACCGAGCTGCAGCTTCATCTGACGTAAAGATGGTTTAGCATCACAGAGGGAATAAATTCAGCAAAGCCGTTTATGATTCAGTGTGAATGGAGCCGAACCAGGATGTTTCAGAACCGAGCAGCTGAAAGGTTCTGGTGATCGATCTGCCGGCCCAAAGGCTGATCACGATGCATTCAGGGTCACCTGGTTATTTAGGCACAAAAACTATTCAGCAGAGACTTAAAAAGGAAATGTACTTTTTATTCTCAAATCTCTGAAGTGAGATTTTTCTCTTCACTGCACAGAAAACGAACCAGCTGTGAGTTTTGTGTAGCATTTGATCCTTGTGGTTGTAAATTATTTAATTTAAAATAACGACACGTTAAGGTTGATTTCATCAGATATAAACTCTAGTTTATAGACTACCATATTTTCCGCACTATAAGGTGCACCTAAAAACCTTAAATTTCACCAAAAGCCGACAGTGCGGCTTATAACCCGGTGCGCCTTATATATGGACCAATATTGAGCCACAACAGGTCTAGCAACTAC
>CAEGAF010038796.1:0-60220 GCA_903067075.1 Micropoecilia bifurca | reverse complement strand
CCAGGGCCGGGAATCGAACCCAGAACCTTCTTGTTGCAAGGCAACAGCTCTACCAACTGCGCCACTGTGCAGCCACCTCCCAACTAATGGCAATTAATAAATCATCTGAGTACCAATATGACATATGCATGAAGTAGTAGAAAACTTGCTAAGGGTGTAATTAACTGATACGTCTTCTACCTAGTGGTTGTGAACGCCTCTTTCGTATACAGCCCTGGCCAACTGCCTATAAAGCTGAGATAGAAAACCCTCCTCTGATGCTGCAGGTCATTTTCTATTTACTCAAGTTTCTCAGCAGTAATTCAGTAGTGCTGAATCACAGCACATCGAGGACATATTAATGGAGAATGAGGAGATGCCATCAAACTGAGTTTTAGAATGATAATCAATATGAATCTGGTAATAAACAGCTCTGGAAAAAATTTACTAGACTTGAACCCCATTGAAGACCTCATTGTTATTCTACCAAATATTGATTTCTGAACTCTTTCTGAGTTAAAACATTGGTTTTATTGTTTCTATATGAATATGAATTTCATTATTTGAGGTCTAAAAGCAATGCATTTTTTTGGTTATTCTGACCACTTCTCATTTTCTGCAAATAAATGCAAAATTTTTACTTGGAACTTAAGAGACATGCTGTCAGTACTTCATAGAATAAAAGAATAATGTTAATTTTACTCAAACATATATCTATCAAAATGCTTAGATTTTTATAAGTCATTAGCTCCAAGCTCCAAGTAAAATCAGAGAAACTGATAAATCTATTTGGTCTTATAATTTTTTTTCCCAGAGACATTTTAATATGTATATATATCAATGCCACTAAGAATCTGTAACTGTACTTGGATCGATCCATGTCAAGAAGCCAACCAGTTTAAATGAGCTTCATCATTTCTGACAACAGTGCTCAGATATCCAGCCAGAATTATGCTAGGAACCTATAATATGTACAATGAATTCAAGTTTCACCCAGTTCTCAGTGTTTTCTTCACCGGAAATCAAATCTTGTTCAAATGTACCATTAAAAAGCCAAAACTGAATGCTTCATTTATGCCCTGGATATCACGCAGACATCTGATTGTCATGTTGAATGTGTGAAAACAGAGGAGCCCTCATGAACTGGCTTTAAGTCCTAATTTATTACAATCAAAGGCACTGTATGAATTTGTTCCATTAGGCTTTCCTCCAGACAGGATAAAAGGCGCTCAGGATGAAAGGGGGGATTTATCTGCACACACTCATCACATGATGTGACCCAGGGCCTGGAGCAGAAAGGTCCCTCTTTCTCTCAGGTACCATGGAAACCAGCCCACCTCTGTCTCTGCTTGTCCCTTTGTCCTCCACTTGTCCTCTGCTCTGTTCAGGAGGAGGCTTATCAGTTCTGTTCAAAGTCTGGGTTCATTCCTGTCTTGAACACTTTATTATATTATAAATGAGAATTTGTTTGTGCCTGCTTTGATTGTTCTTTAAATACATCAAGAAAATGACAAGGTACTGTGACAGGGAAAGAAGTGTTTTTTTCTTTTTCTAATTTACACAATAAAATGATGCATTTCATCAAACAAATAAGTACTAACAGCAATTAACAACAACAACAACAACAAACAATAATAATAATAATAATAATAATAATAATAATACAATTTTTGGATCATTTCCCAAGCCACAACTCGGCCTGATCACCGTCAGACCAATCAGGATATGAACTGAATCTGCCAAAGGTCATCAATGAACACATTATGCCGCAATGAAGAAATGTAAGAACGCCGTAGTCAGTCTGAAAAGGGTTTAAAAGTCATTATGCACAAGAAAACATGGAACAGTGAATGACCTTTGACCTGTGACAATATGAGCCTGTTTCTCTGCCAGAGGCCTGCACACCGTGGAAAATAAAGTTTAGCTTTCACATCTTCTTATGTTTTGCTTTCATCGTCTTCGTTTTCATGAACATCACAGAAACTACAAATAGCTAGTTTGTAGACTTGTTCGCTCAGTAACGGCATCCACACTGAAGAGGTCTTAGGTGTCTGACAACCAGCACCAGTCATGGTTTAACATGACTGAATTGGTTTAATCTAAGTTACAAGCAGACGCTCGTTTCTCAGCAGCCGAGGGTCCAAACCCTCTGGATGAAGCAAAGCAAAGAACAAGCAGCTGGTTTATACCAGGATAGTAAATCGTAACAAACTACAATGTAAATTCAGCTCGACATGTTTTACTTTTTATCAGACTGTTGTAAAGAATTTTCACCTATTTTTCAGATGGAAAATGTTCAGACTTTCTTGAGTGGGTATTAATTTTTTTGTTATGTACTGTATTTTTTTGTATTTATTGGGATGTTGGGTGTTTTTGTTTTCTTTTCCCTTGTTGTCGTTGTATATTTAATTTTTTGTATGTAATGTAATTTTGTATGTAACCTTAACAATATATGAAGCACATCTGATTTGACCTGTAGCTTTAAAAAGTCGCTGAAGAGGTGAGACTTGTACTGTAAGATCCTGTCAAACATGTTATTACATTGTATTAGTTCATTAAGGTCACATAATGCTTTCAAATGGTTTTGTTATGTTCATGGTGGGTTTTATCTGCAGCTCGTGTCCTTCCACAGGGCAGAGGCGTTAGAGTCATCGCTGCTGCTGTGTCCCACACCTGGGTGTTATATTTGTCACCACGGTTACAGCTCGCTGTAGTTACTTTTATTAGTTGTGACCGTTTCACAGAATCCCACTTGGGTAGGTGGCATCATGCTATGGAAAATTCATGTATTCAGCTCTGCCCCCTGCAACATATCGCTTATATTTCCAAGACAAATTACAGGTTTATAGGAAATCGATTAGAATTTCCTGTTTTATCGCCGGTGAGTGGCTGATCATACATCAAGCCGGCAGCGAGCTGATGAAGATCACCGCCGGTCCTGTGATTTGTTTGGCTTCCTGCGTAGCCCTGAAATATCGCGTATATTTAGATTTCTAAACGCCCCGCTAACATAACTTAGCAGATGTTGGGCAGTCATATGGATGTTGCTGTAACAGAGACCCCCTCAGGTATTCTCATTATTCTACTGCTGAGCAGATGGCAGGGAAACTTACCACACTCACTATTATCCATCATACATATTCTGCACCCAATTTACATAGCTGGAGCTTTGCAGGAGCTCCTGGAGGGAGAGTCACTAGCTCCAAGATAGCACTGCGGCTCCACCTGAGGCCTGGGGAGACAGTCTGAGATGTCACTGCCGCTGCACCTCAAACTCAAATATGCTAATGGCTGTACAGAGGAATTCCAATGGGTGCATTCCAGCTGTATGTTTTGGAGGAAAATCAGCAGCTTTTTTATTTATTTTTGTTTTTTTTAATTCATGATTCGTTCCACCACAATACTGTGATGTATGTTTACACAAAAGGCCATGTCTTAAGACACTTACTTATTACTGTTATGTACTTATTATTTAGCTTTGCAATTAGAAAATGTCCCTATTTAAAAAACAAAATAAATAAACATAAAAAGTTTATTTTTTTTATTTCACTTTCTTGTGAATACAGCATTATTGAATTGATCATTGTGATAATTCAATTCAATCCAATTCCAAAGAACTTTATATTTCCTAAAGGGAAATTATATGTCATAGTAACTCATATCATCCAAGTATCATCAGAGTTATAGTGATGGGTTCTATGGTGGTGCAGGGGCAAAGCATGACCCATGTAATGTGAACTTATTCCAGGATAATGACTGTGACTTTTTGTGGCGATGGTTGCAGGTTCAATTCCCGGCCTGGCAATATTTGCCACACATCTTCCTCTCTCATTACCCTCTTTCCTGTCAAAGTACTTTCAAATGAAGGCCACTAGACCAACAAAACCTTTAAAAAAAAGTTGTGGTGAATGCAGGATCTCTGCTGCCAGTAAGTTTTGAGTTGAATCTGAAGAGGCCTTTGACTAAAGGTTGTTGTTGTGTGATAGGCCCATGTTACTGTTCTATGGACACATTTTTAAAAATCCATTCATTTCAGTAATCCATCAGTAGCTATGATTATTCCACACTAACATAATCCTGGATGACACCATCCATTGTTGGCTAGCATTGCTAATCCACTTCATCTGCTTTTACCGTTACCATTTAAATCTCTATCTATTAACAGGTTATAAAGAGCCTAATGATGTTTTTGTAGACATAATTAGGCTCCTTGCATAATTGTGTCTACATGTTTGATAACTCCTCTTAATACCACAGGTAGCATGTTTTTAAACTAGCAGGTTTCCCTGTAGAGGTCCAGATTTTACTCAATGAATTTCAGGGCTCATTCCAGAAACTTAAAGTTATTATATTTTAAAATCAAGTTTAAGAAGTTTGTTTGGGGATGATTTATTTTTATTAAAGCAATTATCTCTATCCATGATTCAAACATTTTGCTCACGGGTGACCAACTCCAGTTCTCCAAACTCAGTGTCCTGCATGTTTTAGGTGTGTTCCTGGTCCAACCACAATACGTTAATGGTGGCATTACCTCATCAGTACATCATTTGCAGAGGTTTAAGGGGGACATCTAAAACAAGTTCTTGAGAACTGGGAGTGGTTGATGATTTGAGGGGACGCTGCAGAATTTGGAGGACATCTTCTGTCTTAATGTTTCACTGGCTGTGGAACAGGCCCTCAGCATGATGCAGCTACCATGCAGTACTATTTCTGTCATGATAATTTTTTTCTAATCTGAGGAGGGCAGTCAAGCTCAGAGGGTTGAAACTTGGCCTCAATTGAGTGTTTCTGACAGGACAGACCCCAAACATGACCCAAAACTGATTTTGGAATTGATAACACTTGCATGGCCCTCACAACAACCCAACTAACAATGTCTAAAATCGGCCTAAAACCCAAATCAAATGAATTTTAATGAGCTCTCCCTTTTGATGATGAGAGGGGTGGTCAGAGATTCATCCAGGATAATGACTGTGACTTTTGGTTTCACAATTTGTATTGATAACACTATGACTTGGAAAATTGTTCTGTGAAATTAAAAAAAAAAAAGGAACAAACAGTAATTGGTAATTTGAGGCCATAGTACTGCTTGTCTGACTTATGATCACCCCAACATTAGACTGATTGTCTAAGTTGGAATGGAGTGATTTAATATACTTTTGTTTCCCAATGTGTTATCAGCAACATCTAAATCTTATGGTTCTAATTCCGGATCCGTCCTTTAACTGTTTGGATCCTTGTAGACAGTCATATAGTAAATTTACTCTCTTTGGCGGTGCTTTTACAAAGAGGGGAGTAACAGCTAGTTAGAAACATGTAATATTTGGAAACAGACTCACAACAAATTCTTCAATAAATTACATGCTAACCATGTAATTTATTACATCAACTGGTACCTGATTGGCTGATTCACACTACTCCAAATTGTGCACAGACAGTGCTGATTGCTGGGAAACAGAAGACTGTCCAGACTTTAGTTTAAATGCAAAATAGTGTTGTGATAAGTAAGGAGAAAGATGAATAAGAAGAATGATCAACAGCATATTGAGTTTATCATTTATATGTTTTAACAATGGCTCAAATAATAATTTCAGGCTTTAGATGCTGTTTGAGTGACTGGCTCTATTCTGTGTAAAATACATAGGATTTGGATTTGGTCTGAATGATTCTTTCTGACTGCACCTGCCAAAGTATCCTCACATAACGCTGTACTGGGTTAAATTATTGCGCATGATGGAACACTCAGCAGTGCACAACACTCAGGGCAAACCGCTTCACCTACATCCTCTCATCGTGCTGATAAGATGATAAAAATAGTGATGGTCTTTCTTCCTGCAGAAACATTTCATAAATATGCAGAAATGCTACAGATTGTGACAAAAACATGGAGACATAGTTCCTACATGGAGCTGTGATAGGATTGTTGGGATAGCAACAGGACAAAAAACATTTGTGAGCTCCAATATTAGCAATGTGTCACGATTGCTGTGAAAAAGTGTTCACCCCATTTTAGATTTCTGTTGCTTTTGTCATACTTACAATTTTTGGATAAAGCAAATAATTTTTTGAAGATAATTTGACTAAATCTAAACTTCAGTTTTCAAATGATGATATAAAAAGAAAACAATGCATGCAAACCAGAATTTCCTCAACAATTTAGCCCAAGTTTGGCTTGCAATTACTATATGATGAAGAAAATATACACTGCTGATAAACAGGAAGTAGTTTGTAAAAAAGTGGTTTTCTTAATCATATAATAAGGTTATTAAAATACGAATATTTTTTCACAAAGGCTAAAATAGGTTAACAACCAAATACATATTGTTCTTGAAATGTAAAGCAGGATATGCAAAATTGGTCAAAAGCCTAGAAATGGCCTGCAGGTGGTCCTTTGGGCTCCTGTGGTTAAGTCGAGGG
Organism: Micropoecilia bifurca; assembly: GCA_903067075.1. Classification (NCBI taxonomy): domain Eukaryota; kingdom Metazoa; phylum Chordata; class Actinopteri; order Cyprinodontiformes; family Poeciliidae; genus Micropoecilia; species Micropoecilia bifurca. The sequence goes on along the minus strand of CAEGAF010038796.1, from coordinate 53,824 downwards.
CTACCCTGCTTTAGAGGGTCATCTGAGATTGGAGCTATGCAAATGATTAAGGAGTCAATCTATGTCAGATAATTTAATTAGCAAATAAAAATAAATGAATACATTGAGGAGGCAATGTTATTTTTCTGGCTGACTCATTCGTTAATGCATGAGCTTTGGTGCAAAAGTCAGTCAGGAAAAATATAATTTATTTAGCAATATGTTTGAAATGGGACTCAAGCATCAGTATGATATAACCAGCAGCTAATTGACTGCTCACACAGCTATTAAATTTTACAAGGATTTTAATCTTAAATATATTTTAATGTTGACAATTATTATTTTTTTATTTGTGTGCTTAAATGCAGGAATAAACTTAAAATTTTGAGATCCACATTTGGTTTGAGAGGTCAAGTGCTCTTGGGGGCCCTCTGCTGGGCTGGTCCCCTAAGTATCGGATTTGTTTGCTTGTACCTTGGACTGGCCTGTTCCCTGGGGTCAAGGAGTGGAGGTTGAGTGGTTGAGGAAATGTTTCACTGGGCAACCTTTTTTTTTTTAACAAAATACATTTGCTCTGTTTGAAATAATTTGTAAAATTAATTGATAAAAAAAAACTACTTTTAGCCCTGCACACAGGGCTGTTGAAAAGCACTGTTGCCTGCCATCCAGCCCAGTGATTTACAGAACAGTGTTCAGACTTTAGTTCTACACTGGAGCTCCTTTTTCCATCCAACCCTCCTCCTCCTTCACTTCTCTCTTCCCTCTGAATGGCTCTTGGTGGAGCGGTGCAGCGGTTGTGAGGCAACACTGGGCCTGAAGGGCACTTTTCAGCCTGGCCAGACACACTTGGGTCTTACTGCTTGGCTGCGCACTGTAAGGGTCACCGCCTTACATTAGGAGAACCCTGCCAAAGTCAGACAAGCAGAACCCTGCGACATACCTGGAAATGAATGGACAAAACTCCCAACAAAGCAAGCTGACCGTAGGGTTTGTCTGCAATGTTTACATTGCTGATATCAAAAATGTGTTTTTCATCTGTTGTGTCTCATTAGTCGAATTATTTTCTAAGCCATAAATCTTCATCTAGCTAATATTCATAACAAATTTGGAGGGTGGCCAACAGCTCTGATTGGTGCACCTCATCTTGGCACAGTGTGGAAATTAAATGGCCTCGTGTGGAGGGAGTGCGGGTTCTGCTGGGGTCATAAGGAGGGTCCCGGTCGCTGTTATTTACACCGAGTTCACGCTCTTATCCATCAACGAGCCTTTTTCCTCCCCTGATCGCAACGCTATGCGGCCACACCGGAGCGTCTCCTCTGCATCCAACATTCCGATGATCTCGATGCTCTTCGAGGTGGAGCTAAATCCAGCGCCTTTCCAATCACGTCGCGTGGGCGGAGCCTGACTCTCGTGCTCTCTTCGCTATGTCGCCGCCTGCGCTGCCTGTGCTGAACATGACAAAAAGCGAGAGGATGGAGCGAGTGAAGTAAATCCCTGCTGTTTTATTCCTCACAGCCACTTTTCCTTTCTTGTTTTTAGAAGACGGAGCGGGGTTTGGATACAGGAAAAAGCATTAGTAGTTGAGAGCAGCTGTCTGTCTGGTTTAGACTCGCAGCCCACAGCAGTTCAGATCAGATTTCACATTCAGCTTCGACCAGCTCAGCTGAAGGAAGCGACCAGAGAGGAGGGCTCGCTGCTCCGCGCTCTCCCTCTCTAACGCCACCTTTTTTCTTTTTTTTTCTTTTCCTCCCCTGTTGGTGGAGCGTCTCTAAAATCTCATAGGAAGAAATACCAGGATTTATTTTCCCTCTCCTCTGTCCTCCCTTCTTCTTCTTTTTTTTTTTTTACTGTATTTATTTTTACAGAAAATTATCAGCGTTGGCGACAAATAGAATTAGATAAAAAAAAATAAAGGGTGACCGAAGACATGGACGAGCAGCCGAGGTTGATGCACTCTCACACGGGGGTAGGCATGGCGGGGCACCCCGGCCTGCCGCAGCACCTGGACGGCACCGGAGGAGCCGACGGCGACGGGAGGAAGCAGGACATTGGAGACATTTTACAGCAAATTATGACCATCACGGACCAAAGTCTGGACGAAGCCCAGGCCAGGTAAGAGACTTCTCGGTTTGGTGTCAGAGGGAGGCGGAGGGGAACCGGAGCTCATTTTTAAAGATTTATAAAAGCAACAATTGTACATTTATCATATATGTGCTATATTTATAGAGAAAGCACAACTTTCAACTAATTAAATTCCAAATATTACTGTTAACTATAATATTAAAACTAATGATCGAGCTCAAACCCACAATTAAGAATATGTTTTTAAAGAATGGCGTTTATTGGCGACATGTCGCAAACTTTATAAAATGACTTTTTTTCGAGCTGCATTTAGTTCGAAAATGCCGCTCGAAAAAGCTGCATTTCTCACTTTTTAGTCATGAAACATATCCACCGAGAAACAATGTATCTTAATCGGCAGCATACTTTGCTATAGATGACACAAGATTGAGTTTTAAAAATGTCATCCATGTTTGTCCCTTATAAAAGTGAGTGAAGCTTGATGAATCACTTTACGTTGTTGCGCAGTTTCATAAAATCGCACAAACGAATGGATAACAGGTACACAACCTAACAGTATTTGTTTTTTGCTAAGTAGGAAAAGGAAAGAAATTAAGAAAGGCATGAAAATATGTACATATATTTATCTGTACAACCTAAATATGTTTAAAATTTCTCATTTTTGAATGAGGGAATTTATTCCAGAAGCAGAGTTGGATTGTAACACCCTGAGAGCTGGTTGTATCCCTTGCTAGTTAATTTACTTAAGACCAGTATAATAAAATACTACATATCTTCATTGTTCAAACTTGTATGTTCATCCACCTGTTCATCTTCCATTTAACTGTTTAATTAATAATTTTACTTACATTGCTTAGAACATGTAAATACGTTTATAATGTAATACTTGTGTTGTAACCAAAACTCTCAAAATTATCACTGAAACATAGTTTTCACTCATTTCCCAGCCAATTCTCTACATACTCACTTACACAACTAATAATCTCTATTTATTCTTGCATATTTTTTACATTAAGAAGTCATGAGTTCAGTTGAAAAAAATCTTTGTACAGTTTTTCAGTGAGTTACAGTTTTAATAGAACTTAGCTAACATGTAATTTAGGATATTTCTATTTGTCAAGCATGTGTTGTTTTTTTAAAGGTATTACAGCATCAGCAGCTAAAACATTGTGACCAACAACAGTGAAATGAGTAGCGCAGAGAAAAAGAACAGCATTTTCAGGTTGTTGAAACTCTTCTCTGTGTATCTCACTGATTAGAAGTTGGAACTGTTTGCAAATTTTCTTCAAGCAAGATCTGAAATGAAGCCTGGCACTTAAGTTGATTGTATTAGTGGAACACTTGTGCTCCTAGAGCATTTTTTCTTTTTTTTTAACCACAATTTGCCCTGCAGCACTTTGCGAATCAGAATGCACACTGAACTCTTCTCCATTCCCCAGGCTTGAGATCTGTCTCTTAACGTTTTTCCTGCCCTGGGTTTTTGCTCACCAAGCCACCTCTCTGTTTCAGGAAACACGCTCTCAACTGTCACAGAATGAAGCCGGCCCTTTTCAACGTTCTGTGCGAAATCAAAGAAAAAACAGGTAGGTCAGATCAGCTTCCACGTCGCCACATCACACTTTGCATGGCCAAGAGCCGTGCAGCAGGTACAGCTACGCGGCGTGCGTTCCCTCCTGCAGCTGTTCAGCACTAGAAACCTTAATAAATCCCGCGCCGTAACATGGAGGAAGTTTCTATGGCAGAACAGCAGAAAGCAGCGAGGTGGATTGTGACACGCACACTGCTGTCTCCCCCTTGTGAGTTAACTGTCAAGACGGCTGAATACGTCTGTCTCTATTATGTTTTGTGTCTCTATTAAAGCAGTTGTGAGGCAGCGTGTCAGCTGAATAATTGCTTTGAGAGAAATAACATACAAGACGTAAAGTCATGTTTCCAGAGCCGTTTCCACCTTCTCCTCACCCCGTGACGTTTTTTTTTTTTTTTCGGTAAAATTTTTGCACTTTAATGCAATCCTGTCTTTACTCCTCCATCTGCGACGCCGGTAGAAACTTCCACCGATGATATGGAAGTTGCTAAGTGTGCCGGCTTGCTCTCGGTGTGTTTCACACTCATCGGCGCGTGAAATCAAACCGAATGGGTGGAGGCCGAGAGGGAGGGTCTCATTGTCTGGAAAGTTGCACATACTTGACCTTTTGGGGACGTTGGTGGCTGTTTATGTTGGTGATCCTCCGTCACCTGGTGCTGTCACGGATGTTTTCATCAGAGCTTATTTTACTGCCTAACTAAACTCCCCTCCCCTTCCTCTTCCCACCTAGCCTGGCAGTTTATCTTGACTTGGCCGTAGCCTCATGAGAGAGAGAGAGCAACAGGGGGAGGAGGTGTGTGTGTGTGTTTGTCTTTTGAAGTCCGCTGCTTCTCTCTTCTTTCTGTTGTCTTGGTATGTTTTTTGGAGGGGGGAGTGACACAGATATGCGCGATGTTTCACTCCCTGCAGCTTGCCGGGGTTCACCCAAAGTTCGGCTGAGTGCAAAGTAACCTGGACGGCTTCCTGCCTTCTCGTCGGCTGGTAACCTATTAACAAAAGGTGCGGCTAATTGGAGATCCGGACCTTGCTTGTCGTCACGTTGGAGCTGAGGTCTAGGTGGAAGTAGAAAACGTTCCTGCAGTTTTACGCCGGTTCCTCAACTCAGGTTGACTCTGTCTGTTTCTGTTCTGAATTTCCTCGTCTGTCTTCTCAATAATATCTTTTTTCGTTTTTGTTGGCGTGATTCATTAGGGTAAAAAAGAGGGAAATGGTCTCAGTACTTTTTGATTTAAAGTCAATTTGTTGATTATAAATTTATGTGTTAAAAAAGCAGCAAATGCTTCTTTTAAAGACAAATTTAGAAAAGCTCGGAAAATAAGTCAACAAAAAATGTGCTGTTTTCTTCTATTTTCATGACTAAATGATGAAAATAAAAATGCATATTATCGTTTCTTACATGTGTGAGGTATTTAAAATAAATTTTTATGGATGCAGGCGACTTGTTACTACTAGTTCAGTAAATTTTCTAATTTAGTCACATACATACAAATATTTTTATTGTATTATATAATTTAACAGGTGTGTATTTGCTGCTTTTGTTATTTTCTGCCATAAAGTTATTAGCAGTAGATAAGTGAAGCTGTTGCTCATTTAATCAGATCGGTGTGCCGCTTTGCTATCAATTCAAATGATAACATTGATGCACTTTTGAACGTTGGTGTTAATGCTTAAACGTCCGGTGCCAAAGGGACTGAATAGTCTCCCCGTCTCCCACTTATTGGTATGCTCTGCCTGTCAGCTGGCTGAAAGATGGCTTTACTTACAAGAAAAACAAATTCCATATTCCATAACATTGTTATTTGATATTTTTGGTGGGTGATGCGGACTTAGAATTTTATAGGAATATTTTGTGGAACTGTTATGATAATGAAAAAGATTTTTATTACAAAAACCAACAATTTATTGCTTCTGTTTTTAGATAACTATATGGCTGTGAGTGGATGGCACATCATTCATATCAGCACAAACATATTGATTGTTCTTAATAAACATTCCCATTTGAAACAGTCTTCATCAGAACGCCACTTACTTAAAAAGTGATTTATTTCCCTGAGCTGCACTAAGTAACTGCATTTAATCATGTTTTTCAATTTACTGATATTTATTGCTGCTGTTGTAGTGGAGAAAATAGTAAAAAATAACATTTCCAATCATACTGTCAGTTTTGTTTTTTATTTACTGTAAATAACTGAAATTTGCAATGACAACAATAAATCAAAATTCTTACCATGATGATAATTTTTTCAAGATAAACAATATGACAATTCACCACCTATAATGAATACTGTGATCTGCCTGAGTTTCTAACTAGAGGTGCAGAGAAAATACATGATTCTATAGAGAATCACAGTTCGTAGTCCTGGGGATCCTGACTCAATTCAAATGCTTAAAAATCATCATGCCTGTCAGGTGTTGGTCTTTGTCATCTTATCATTAATCCTTAGCAGACAATTATCTCTTTAGAATGATAATGACACTAGATCATACACAGCTTAAAGAAAAACAAGTTTTATTTAATCCACTGTTGTATTTTCTTTGTAGATGTTTTTTATTTCCAAAGTTCCTACCTATTTATAACATTTCTTAACACAAAAACACGGTGGGGCAGTTGGTGGACTGCAGCGCCCCTATCACCTGGCTTAGCTGGATTTGTGGAGGAAACCTGCATGCTTCCGAGGAATATTATCTCTGCTGCCCGGATACTGAGCTGTTAACATGTCATGTCATATGAGACACATAGCAACGGACAGAGGCCTCTTCAGAAGTGACTGCTTGACTGAATATACTGTACCTGGAATGATCTAAGTTATGACAACATTTTTAATTTGAATGCAGGGGTGCAGCAATTTCTTGGCCAGCTGATTAAGGTGTCAGTTTCCTTAATTTTGGGAGATCAGTGATCAGCTGATACTTAACATGTGAAGCTGATCTTATCCCCCATCTTAACTAACTCAACAAATGTCTAAAGATCATCTTTTGCTCTGCCATGAGAGAGGTTTGACTGACAAACTGGCTCACCAGGTCATGTCTGTATGTTTGCAGTTAACAATAGCAGCCCAGCTTGTTGCCAACTCAGGAACTTTATTGCTTTTTTCAGGGAAAAAATGGTATTGGCCAAAATTGGAATCAAGCATTTTAAACATCAGTAATCGGCGATCGCCCAATCGGTGCACTCCTACTTGAATTACAATGTTGTGAAGCATAGTGTTTTTACTAAAGGTCATGTGACCTCAGACCGGCCCAGGGCTCTGCAGACGTGCCGTGTAAACGGAGCAGCAGCAGTGTCTCACCCTGTTCGGGAACAGCCCTGCTCTCTGCCCGGGTGGATCTTGCATCCCAGCATCACACAGTGCCAGCGTTGATCTAGAGCCTGAACTTCTGACCTGTGCTGTGTATGTTTTTTATTTTTGTTTTGCTGGGATGAAGCTAGGAACAGCCGACAGAACCGCGGGACAGTGCAAACATGCACAATAAGGGAGGAAAGGCGAAGGAAGGAACACTTTATTTAAGCCACGGCCATCCCTGTGTGAGTGTGTGTTTCTTTTCGGCAGACAGCGGTTACGGTTCGTCTCCAACGGCTTCATGGATGTCGTTTTGCTTTCACCATGCAGCTTCAGAATCAAAACGTGAAGCTGAACCCAGCAGTTTATAATAGAAAATCCCTCTGCTCTGATTCTATCAGACACCTTGCAACAACATTAAACCTCTTCCTCACTGCTCTGCCAAGCTGACAGCCATGAAGGAATCTAACAATCCCTCCATCACATATTTTCAAGTTTTGTCTCGGTCCTCCCCCCCCTTCCACCCCATCACCTTCTTCATGATTGATGAAAAGGGCCCTTTAGATAAGCAAACGGCTGACAAACTGATTTGGAAAATGAGCCGCTTTGACCTCTGTAAACACTTCGTCAACATCATAAATCTCAAGCCGTGTCAAACAAACCCACTCCTTGACCGAGCTCACTCTGCTTTGGCTCTCTGTTTAGTTTCTTTCCTCTCAACCTCAACAAAAGGCCGCCTTTCCCTCGTGCCGTGCGTATTTGTGTAGCGCACGGTTTCAAGCCTAGGGGATCCTCCAGTTAGGAGAGCGACCGGCCGAGTGATGTAATGTTATTTTTTGGAAGGGTGAAAATGGGGTGTTTTACAAGGTGGTAGGGGTAATGTTTGACAGGATTTAAGGAGCCAGAGGTCTGATTGTGGAAGGTGCATGGAAGCCCTGAACCGCTAAAGTCTCGCCAGGCATGGCTGGTATCTGCCTGCTTGTGTTACAGCCGCTGATCTCAGGACAGTAACAAGTTGCCCACACGGCCATCGGATGTGAAGCTACATCAGGCTGGTGACTTTATTAGCAGAGTGATTGATGGAGAAGGAGTTGTTGTTAGCAGCATTAGGGAAGGAGTCATTTAAGTAAAAAGCTTTAGTACATGGTTGAAATTGTGGTTTTTATTTGAATCATTGCTGTAGCCAATGAATCAATGGCAAAAGCATTGATTCATTGTTTGTTTTCCAATTATTTATTTTAACTAAAAATACACAGATTAGAACCTGGTGGTTCATTTTCAAGATCTTTAACCTGACAAAATTCAAGGTGTTAATGCATCTCTAAAAAGTCTTAAAAAGTCTTAAACATCACTATCTACAGTAACTCTGAATGTGAATTAATTTGAGTTGCAACATCATTTAATTTCACTTTGAGATCAGTAAATATTTTTAAATTTGAACTTTATGTATCTAAAATTAAAACCTAAAAATATCTCAACTTCATTTAAAAAAATGCAAGTTGGCCTTAAATACATTTAAGAATGGCCTTAAATTTTGTCATGGCAGCCACTATTTAATCTCATGTAGTTTTTTTTTTTTTCGTGGGACTTTTCTGTCATGCAAAAGTTTGGGCCACGCAGACATCTTCATTGCATTCTGGTATTGGAGGCGGTTGAGGCTACTGCTAACTAACCGTTGATATATCCTTGCTAGTTAGTTAGCTATTTTGGGTCTATCTCGAGTTAAGTATGCCAATTTAGGCTGAACAATATCCGTTTTCACCTCTGACTCACTTCTATTGCCAAGGAAAGTTTCAGCTGGTTACCATGGTTGTGGAGCTGCTGCCAATTGCCTGAAACAGACCCCAGAAATGTTGCAGTTTTTGCCATGCTTGATTTTAGTACAGCAAGATGCTCCAAACATCCACTATATTTATATCTTCTTGCTCTTAAATTTAATTTAAGGTGGCAATAAAAAGGTCTTATGTTTTATATATTTAACTCTTATTTAACCAGGTAAGTTGATTGAGAGCAAACTCTCATTTTCAACAACTTAAGAAAGCTTCTTGAAAAACCCTACATTTGACTTGCTGAAAAAGCAAAACTGCGTAAATACCTGAGACTTCCTCTCAAAACACTTATAACAGCCTATTTTTATAGTTCACACACAAAATATTCTTTTGTATGCATTAATGCACACAGTGGAAACCGTTTCCATATTACCGCTGAAGCAAACAGTCTTAATTATCTCTGCTCTTATTGGTATTCTTACTTGGTGCCAATCAGCGTCAAGTAAAGTAAATGGCACTCTGGGATTGGCTGCCTTGCAAACGCTAGCCAATAGCGTGTCATGTAGCATGCGCTTTGGTATTTCAGCTTCCCAAGCTACATTTTCTTTTGACTATATTATGCAGCTCAACAAAAAAATGTGGAAATATTGAACCTTGAATATTGGTATTGCTAGCCACTGAAGTTTGGGCCATTTTATGCATGTAAAGCATATGGGTCATTAATGGGTCACAAATGTCAGTTTGGTAGCATAACTTATTTTATGATGCTGTCATCAACAGATGCTGCTGTGATCGACTACAGCAAAATGTAGTGCGTTTCGTAATGATATTAAAACAGCAAAGAAAAAAAATGTGGATAACCATGGCAACCAGTTAGAGTTTGAAGCCTGCTCGACTCCTTCTGCAGTCAAGTCGCGTGTGTACTGGCTGAGTGTACAAACAAATAATCCCTCTATCATGTTGCACATTAAAAATCAAGAGAAGTAGCAAAACAAGAAGAGACACATCCACTTATTGGGGATTCTTGTTTTCTCTCAGATATGCTGTGTTCTGTGCTGTGTTCTGAGAGAGGAAGAGTGAGGACTTCTGCCTGGATGGACACGAGTTGGAAAAGTGTTTTAGGAAATTGACAGAGTTTAGCTTTCCTTCAGAGTCACAACCACAGAACCACCAGAGTCGGAGCCGGCGCCATAAACGCTGAACTAACACCATTACAGCACGGAACAATGTGCTTAGATTATACATTATGCAAATTGTCAGTCCCCTAATTGATACGTGTTAATCATATTAAAGAGCTTAATTAGAGGAATATCAGAGTTGGTAATTAACATTGACATCAAGGAAAAGGAACATGTTTTTTTCCTTCTTCTTCTTGTCTGACTAAAAAGGAAGTAAACGTTCTACTTCCTGGCCTGCAGGATTCCTTCTCCTCTCCCGACGACCACTGGAGTACAAGTGTGTGAGGAGAACTTCCACTGTGGATCACTCAGTGAAGGTAGCACCACTTAGACTGGTAAAAGAGCGCAGGTTCCGACATCGCCCCCTGCTGTCCACTGCCGGCTGTGCAGCCTCGCTCCCTGCGGCTTTCCTCCGCTAGCATCACACGCCGTTCTGCTTAATATGTTACGAATTTAATCAAGTCTGCAAATTTGTTATGCACGTTAAATTGAACATGCAATGGGACATGGGGAAGGTGGTTGCCATACCAACCCCCCCAGGAGTTCATTTTCTATAATGCAGTGTTTGGAATCTCATTTCCTCCTCTCCTCTCCTTCCTCCCTACCTCTTACCCCCCTGCTGCTGCTAGCTGCAGACGCCACCTCCAGGCTTACGCTGTAATCCACCCCCCGCCCTCACCCGCGCCCCACTCTCAAACACTGGGAGGCAGAGAGAGAGAGAGGGAGCGTTTTCTCTCCTCGTAGTGGAAATGACACAAATTAATATATGCCGCTTAAACCAGACCAAGATTAATGGTTCCCTTTCGCTCCAGCTTAGTCTCTCTGCCAGTTGCTGGGTGCTCGTTGGACAAAATCAACACTAATCAACATTTATTCCACTTTTGCCCCTGGGCTCTCTGGAGTCAAACCCCCGCCCCCTCCCACCCTGTTAGCCACCTAGCCATCCAACCCTTCCGTGGTCTGTTTCGCCACGCTCTTCACCTCTCATCCAACTCCTCCATACATCATCCTCCTCACAGCGTTCAGCTCCTCAGAGGAGAGCCTCCCCCTGCACACCTCTATCAGGACACATTAGAATCATGATAGATTTTCTCTTTTCATTTGCATCTTATATTTAACACAGCAGAGCAGTTTCTCTGTCACCTTATAGCCTGAGCCTTTTTTTGTTTTAGTATCTGTGTAACTGTATCTACACTCAGTTTACACTGCATTATGAGGAACAGGAGATGCATTAACTGCATGCGGGAGCTGGCAGTGTATTTATACCGCGCTTGGTTCTCCAGGCAGGTATTATTTCAAATTTCTCCACTAGCAGGAAGCCGAGCTTCAAGATCCCGCAGTAACACTGAGGCATCCACACGAGTGTTTCCTGAGTTACCGGAGAGCTTTCTGGAAAAGCACATGATTGTGGGCGATAAATTTCTCTGACTGGCAGCAGTGGCATCCACTGATCCAGCTCTCTGCACGCATTACACAGCTACAATAAGAACCCCATGAAGGCTCATAATGCAGGAGGCTTTGTTGTTGAGAAAAAGTAGTAGGAAGCAGAGGTGGGAGGTAAACTGAGTGTTAAATTCATGTTAACTTCAAACAACCACTTATATATAGATATATATTCATATTACCTTTTTCACTTTCACAAATTCACCGATCCACTTTTTTCACTTCTGATACCAATAATGATATCTGGGATTTAGTATTGGCTAATGCTGATCCGATGGAGAAAAACAGCTGAATTGACTTCAAAAGATTTTTTTATTGTTGTTGTTTTGTTTATTGTTTGTTCTGGTTATTCGTTTAACTACAGCCTTCATCAAAAGATTGGCCAGCCATTGGTGCAAAATGCATTTTTAGATGTAGAGACAGCAAATTATCATGGAAAAGTTTATATTAAATGTTTTTGAGATTGATTATCTTGTCAGTACTGTGTGATCGCTACAGAAGCAGACTCCAGGCCGGCCACTTCTCGCTGCAGCTCAGATTTATTCAACATCCTCCCCGGCACCGCCGTCTTGTTGCCTCACTCCCCTCTGAAGCTGAACAGTGCTTGAGCAGCTGAAGCCTCTCTTCCTGCTTTGTAGAGATGTTTAGCGCCGTGTTGTCCATCTTGTCCCACTTCATGGCCAGAGGCGTTGTCACGGCACCAACTGGCCTCATTGAAGTGACACGCAGTGCTTTGTCAGCTCTGTGTCTCAGGTGCCAATGTGCGCTTCCTAAAATAAACTGTCATGCAGCGTGGCAGGACAGAGAGATGTAATAGGAGTGTGTTGGGGCCCTTGCCCTCCCTACCCTTCCTGAAAGGAAACAAATGTTCCACAGCAGAAATGTCTTGTGGCTTTGGACTGCTTCCCAGCCCCGTCACCAACAATGTGGTTGGGAACCTATAGCGGGGAGCGGGGTAGTTTGCAGTATCAGCAGGGGGTCACAACACGTTTTCTCTGAGTGAATAACTTCTTTTATGTGGACTCAGTTATACTACAGACCTGTTAGATTCTGACAGATCTTTGTTATCTGCAGACATCCTCTCCCAGAAATGGCTAATGCTTACTGTTTTGAGCTCCTCTTCCTGTTTTATAAACGCCTGTCATAAAAGGAGGATGTGCGCTCGGTTGGAGCTCCGTTCAGATGTCCGGAGGTTGGAAATGGTAAGCATGTGTGGTAGCGTTTAGCTGTTAGCGACCCGTGTGTTCATTAGCTTCCTGGAACATTTATGGGGCCAGTTGTTGAAAGTGAAGTTAAAGCACAAAACGTTTAAAGTCTTTAGTGATGAAGAACAGAGAAACAGAAGGCTCCTGCAGGCGGACAGGAAGAGCCGTAGAGATGTTTCACAAAGCATCTACTGGGGCCTTGATAACTTTTCTCTAAACAGGTTTCATGTTTTTCTTTTTTAGAAAAATGCCAAATTGCAATAAATAGAAAACATAAATATTAATTTAAACGTTTTATTAATACATTCATTAAATACATTTGGAAATAAATACACAAATAATTTATTTAATATGTATTACTTGATTGTTTTATTAGATGTGCTGCAATTACCAGAAAAATGCTTTTATTTGAGTAACCAGAAAAACCTAATAAAACAATCAAACATTTCAAGAAGTGCTAAAAGTACGCACACCCTATTTAAATTTTCTTGGGACAAACTGAACCATATCTGGTGTTTACTGGAATCAAACAAATTATTTAACATCAAGGGTAAAAATAAAAAACACACAAGAATTCACTCTACTGTTTATACAAAAGCAAAGTCAGAATACAAAAGCTGTGTGTGAGAAGCTTTAAAGGGGAAAGTGGCAGCTAGAAAAGCTGGAGTTTTGCGGCTTTGGAAGAGGAACAGGAGTATAGTAACACAATGCCAAGCGGGGAAGACATCAACAGAGAGTATAGAGAAGTGCCTGTTGCTGCTCATCAATCTGGGAACGATTACAGGTCCTGAACCATTTAAAGTCCATCAAACGACATTTTATCAGAAGAAGGTGTCCTTCTTACTAGGAGTAGATATTGCATCTGATTCAGCATGCATGCAGGTGCAGTTTGATCTCAAGTTGAAAAATTGCATCTGAAACAATCACGTGTCTTCTGGAACAACTTTCCATGTGTAGGATGAGTGAGGGTGAGTAGAGGGATGTTTGGTACAGTGGCCCTGAAGTACAAATCACTAAACACAACTACAAATTTAAAAACACAACATTAGCAAAACGGAAGATGTAGGTCTTAATGGGAAGTCTAAGACATTTATGATTGGATGACAGCACTTTTGACTTAATAACCAAAAGTTCTTCTGGCTTCAGGTAATTGGGTGAAAGTATGAATGCTACTCTTGATGGAAACGTATCTACCGCAGTTCAAGAATCTTTTCAGTCGGGACGTTCTACGAAACTTTGTTCGGCTTTGTTCTTTTTCACAGTTTATGCAATACATAGTGCTGTGACTGCCTGCTTGTAATAATGACAGAATAACTTCTGTTTCTAAAGTCTAAAGTGTTGTCCAATCAGCGACTCCTCAGATTTAATATCGCTTCTGTTTTGTTAATGTTATTGTGTTTTGTAATTTGTAGTTGTGCTTGGTTTTAGAATATGTTGTTGTGTTTTTAAATTTGATTTGCTGAAGCAGTTTGCCTGTCAGGGCCACCATAGTTTGGCCATAATGAACAGCACCCTGTTTGATGAACAGGTAGTGATTTTGGCTTGTTGTTTAGCGATAGAACCTTCAGACTAATTAGAAAACAGTTACTATAACTTTATGTTGAATTCCTCTGTGTATGTTTATACTCTTACTATGATAAATCAATGAAAAATGAACATCAGTTTGAGGAAATTCTGATGGACAACATTAGCTCTTCTCGTAGATTTTATGATGAAATCATCTTGAAATAAATGTCGTTGCTCCTCTGGAAGCCGGCTGGCCGGTGTGTCGCCTCTCCTCCGGCAAATAAACCCCGTTGCTCCGTGATTTCGCTTCAACAAAAGGCTGGTGTTGATAAGTTAATATTCTGACAACAGAGATGAGATAAAGAGGTTTTAAGAGTTTGGAGGATAGCGTAACCTTGATAAAACGCTCATCTCACTGACACTGATTTTCTCCATCCATCTTCATCCGATCGGAGGTATGCAAATGGCGCCCTGGGCTGGGAGCGCAGTACAGTGCTGTTAAATGGCCCATTTCAAACGTTCTTTGTAGCACGCTGACTTTACCTCCTAAAAAGGCAGGGGGGAAAAAAACCTGTCAGCTCGGCACAAACTCAAGTCTTTTTGGCGGCATTTTTTTTTCACCTTTATCTTATGTCTCCTTCTACACCCAACACTCTCCAGCTTCCCTCCTTGTGCGCCATACAAATTAGGCAGACACTGACAGTGTCAGAGCGGCTAGTCATAAAATATTAACAGCTTGTAGAGAGTTTTACATTGCTTCATTCCTCTTCATTTTTAACTATGTCAGCACAGACTGTGAAACATTTATTTGTGTGAGTTTAGGGAGACTATTACCCTAACACCCCACACACCCCTAGCCCCACCTCCATTCTGTAGATGATATCTATCAAGCTCTGTTTCACTCCAACCATATTTGCCTCCCAAATGAAAGTGACAATTTGTGCCTACCAATGCTACATGATCTCCGGATGCAAGATTTTATTATAGCAAGGCACTCATTGCCATATAAACCTTGTAGTGGTGTGTTTGTGAGTTGGAAGGTAAGGCAGGCAGATATGAATAATAAATCTGACGTAGTAGAGAGCTGCTTGGTTCCTTTTTCTTTATCACCTGCATTCTCACGTTTGGCTGGGTGGGCGGGGAAGGCCCCACTGTTCCTGGTCCTTTTCGTTTTCTTTTTTTCGTGGATGGCCTCTGTAAAGATGGAGCTGTCAATCATCTGCAGGCTGGCTGAATCCTGAGAGGCAGCATGGCTCCTCTGTGAAGGACTGGAACAATGACTTTCTGTTGTCATGCAGCGTCCTGTGGACACAGCTCTGGCTTTTAATTAAAAACACCCTGTCAGTTTGGAAGGAAGGACGCAGACAATGTCCAGATTATGGAACTGAGCTGGTCCACCGGTCCGAGACTTTACATCCAATTTCTGATTACCAATTTAGCAGCAACATTAAAATATTAGAAAGAAAATGCAGCTTTGGGAACTGAAATAGCAAGACCCAGTGCTGCTTGACATGCTATTGACTATCTTTTGCAAATCAGCCAATCTAGGAGCTGCAGGAGCTGATTGGACGGAATTAATAATGAGGTACAGAAGACTGGAGACGGCATTTAATTCATATTTTTGGGGCCACAATTTTATTCAAAACTAATTTTTGATCGAAAATGATTATTCGTAATTTTTTCTTCTTCGATTTATTACAGATGCACCGATCTGATGTCAATATCTGTATTGGATCGATATCAGCCAATACTAAACCTTAAATATTGACATCGGTATCAGAATTTTAAAAAGTGGATCGTAAATCCCTACAATACATAGGTGTACAAAGGATCTTCTACCCCAGTCTGTTGTGCAAGGCAGAATGACAAATGGAGTCTTTTTCATATTCATTAAGTTTTAAACATTAATCCATGTTAAATGGAATCACTCCCTCCCTGCAGCCTCCATTTTATTTTTATGGAATGGACACAGAGAGCGCCACACCTTTCTACAGACAGCCTCCTCCATGGATGAAAATGTTACAATTTCCATACAGAAGTTTTAGTCACTTGACCATGTTTGTAGTTATTTAGTGAAAAGTCATTAAGATGTGCATAATTCCTCACCAAGTCATATAAACGCTCCTTAAAAGTATTCATGTCACCTGCACATACAAAACCTGGACAGTGGAGGCAGACTAGCTTGAAACAAAATATTAGACCTGTTCAGGTATCTTTAAGCATACCTGAAAAATCAATTACGAGTATAATTACTGTAAATGTAATTTTCAAAGCTAACTTTTGGAACAAACAAAAAAAATGTCAGTGTTGTAATTGAGAATGGAAAAATAATCAGAGGACACTTTAACAAAAAACAAATCCTCCAAGTTTGACTTGAAGGACTCTGAAAGCACTTTGTCGCGTTGCCACAAAGCAGTCCAGTTCATTACTTGCAGCGTTGCCCTCGGCATCTTAGTATAATGTTTCACAAATGAAATCTGCTGTGCAACAGAACAGCTGGAGAAAGCTGAGAAACTGCTTCCAGACTGCAGGACAAATGTGTAGCGTCTAATAGGGTCTATACACTGTCTTAGTTTGCGGTTAACTCCTGGGACTCAGAGGGAAATCAGAAGGAAAATGTCTCCGTCTCTTCTCTCTGCTGCGTAGGAAGTCAGGTAATGAGGTGCATCCTCCTCTCTTATTACGTGTGGCTGGGGCTTCCTCTCCTTCTGACTGATGACGATGTATGGCTCAGGCAGTTGTCAGCACGGTGTGATTAATTAAAAGCAAAATGAAGCCAGTTTGTCATATTGTTGTGACTGCGGTCAGAGAGCAGGGCAAACTCCCAGGCCGACGCAGCTGAAGCCGCACCAAGGTTACTACAGTTAACTAAAATATGTAATAACAAAAACTGAAATGGGGAAAAAACTATAATTAACTGGGAATACTTTGTGTGTTTATAAAACTAAGAAATACTCAGATTATAGCTATAATATCTAGGATTTTGTGTTTATGAATCTATTTATTGGCCTTTCAAACTGGTAGGAAATGAGTCCCCCACCAAATAAGTAGCTTACATCAGCTCCCGGCATATTACAACTTTCTGTAATTATCCTGGCGGCCCTAATGCTAGTTCGCAAAATAGTAACAGCAAAAATTGGGAGAAAACTCCAGTTAGTTGGTTATTAAACAATAATTGAGTAAATCTTTTGAAAATGGAGTCTTCTGTTGGTTATTCATTATCCAATCGATGTATACAAAATCCCAATATAATACTCTTTGAATTTTGCACCTGAAAATTAACCAAAGTATGAATAAAACTAAACAATATTTAGCTAATAATAACTACTATAAACTAGAAAATACATTCTAAGAACGAATTAAAGCAAACTGAATTAGACAAAAAGTTAAAACAAAATAAAGTTCCTAGACAAACCAAAAACTATCATAACCCTGAGCCTCACCTCTGCAACTCGTCTGGTTCTGCTGCTCCTCGCCCAATTCCCGTCGCCTCAGAGGGAGCTTTATTCTTTGAGCTTGTTGCTGCTCAGACTTTCTCCCTGCCGACTCGATAACAATTAGGAGGCGTCTGCTTTGGACCGGGTCTCAGAAAATGGAAGCGTGCTGAGCGAGGCAGACTTAATGAACAGCTCTAGAAGAGAGAAAGAGAGAGAGATCCTTTGTGTGCTGAGTTTGAAGTCTCAGAACCACAGTTGAAGCTGCTTTTGATTTTGCGTGTTTGCGAAGTGTACACTTACTGAGACTTCTCAGCTGCCAGCTGTAGCTATCACTGCATGCCCAGAGAGGAAGGAAAGGAAGTCTTGTTTGTGTTGGCCCACGGTGTTGCTCCCAGCGTGTAGCCCGGTCCTTGTCAGCAACCCTGTCAGATCTGTCTCCGGCTGGTTCCACGTCATAAAGGCCATCCTGTCCTGGGAGAGACAGGTGTCAACAACATGTGCTGCCTCCCTTTCCGCCTGCACGCTCATCCCGCCGCAGAGGACCGACCGGTTTGAAGCCCAGCAGCTTGGAGAGATGGAAGCATGAACATCCAGGAAGGCTTTACCAGAGAACCAGCTTGGTGCCACATCACTATGGATGCGTTCATACCAACCCTGTTTAGTCCGCTTTAATCCAGCTGTAGTTTGTTTGCCTAGAAAGTCCAGTTCATTTGGGGAGGTCTGAATACATGATCAAACTCTGATGTGCACCAAAAGATATAACTCTGGTTTGCCTACAAACCTAGGTCTCGGTTTGGTTGAAGTGAACTGTGGTTTGGTTTAAATGAATATAAAATTGCCAAATGGACTGAAGACGGCTCCAAAAGTAGGTACTGAACAATAGTGCAAGGCATTCTGGGTAAATACAACCAAACAAATGTATGAGTCTAGCACTAGCAGGAGAAATTGATTTGTTTTTCTTTTGCCAATGATAAAACTGAAATACTACAAATGCTTAAATCTAACACCACTTCATTTTTGCTTACATTTTATGAAGAAGGAAGTTGTGCTTAGTTTCTTCTTCTGAGGTTTTCATGTCGTTTCCTTTAATGGTTCTTGGTGTAGCACCACCACAGGTGTAAACAAGTGTTTTGATCATTTGACACAGTGCAGTGTGAAAGAGAACCACAGCAGCTGAAAATGTAACAAATTTTGGTCTCCAATTGAACCGAGTCTACCGGATCATCAGGTGTGAAAACACCCTATGTCTCTGAACATGTCTCTTCCAGTGATAATTTGGTCCTCCTTCTGGTATATTCCGACCTTGTGATTGGTTGTCTGTCACCTTACAAAAGCAGAACTGGTGTAGCGCATGGTTAGATCTCAATGCATTGCAGAGCAGGGCAGTGTCCTGACTGGCTGACACAATGACTGACAGATTTATTATGTTCTTTGAGAAACACAAATGAAAGAGATTCATGAAAACGCCTTCCAAACAGACCGCACTCATCCATCCTCAGAGAGAATCACTGGTTCCTTTGTTTGAATTGTTCCTGCTCTGCGCAGAGGCTCTGCTTCAGCTAACAATGTGCTTCTTCTACAAAGGAGCTTATGAAGAAGTTCTCTGTTTGTGGAGTTAACAGGATTTCTTTTTTTGAAAGATATGGATGATGAGGTAAGCAGAGGTGTGGGTTGTCAAAGGAGCACCTGCAAGACTTTGGCAGTAAGAATTAGATGAAGAATCACCTATTTTTCAAACTACTATATTAGAACCAGATCAGCTTGTTGTACTGGGATACTTCCACTACCACAGCTCCAAAGAATTTCCTCTGAAAGTTAAATTATCTGACAAAGCACTGTTCTGTCACTGTTTGAGACTCTTATTTTGAAATAAAAAAGAAAGTAATTATTGAGTTTAAAGTTTCATAATGAAACACTAGCTAACACTAACATCTTCAAAACTTTGTCCATATTCCACTAATAAAAACAAAACATTATTTTTCAATTGCTGTGTCTTTATTAAAAACAAACACAATTAAAATCACTTATAAATAAATTTGTTCATGTGATAAATTATTAAAAACACATGCCGTGCAATCATCCTCCTACCACTTCCTGTCATTTTTCACCTGTGATCAATAATTCTAGCAATTATTGATCACATGACTAGTGTGATGTAAAAGGTAATTCCATCCATCCAATTTTGTCAAATGCCAAAAGGTACCTCACCTTATAGCACGAAAACATTTGACCAAATGTTAACCGAATTTCAGAGAATCTATTCCAATTTATGCAATTGTTTGGTCAATGAAAATGCACCTAGTTTCCTGTAGACTCCTGTTTTGAAATAAAAAGAGGAATAAATTTACAAGTTGAAAGTAAAATCACCTGCAAAGCACTTTTTCGTTGCTGTTTGGGACTCTTATTCTGAAATTAAAGAGAAAGTAGTTCTTGAGTTGGCGTGTTGTTTTGACAGTCATATTTTTGCTAGCCAACCAGATAACTCTCACTTCTATAAGCACCGCAGAGACTGCCAACACTTTTATAGGTTTCATCTGGCAATCTTCTAGGTAATTCGTAGATTCGATTTTTCAGGCACCTTGAGTACTGCAGGTTGCTAACTGTTTGCTGCTAACAAATACATCTGCTTAAGAGTTAAACTAAATGGCTAATTCATAGTCTTTCAGTGTGTCTGTATTGAATTTGATCAAATCTAGAATTTAAATAACTATAAAGTTTTTCACTGTGCCTACAAACACAAATCAATATTTATGAAACATGACACAATCTCTTTGTGAAAGCACAAAAACTTCTTTAGTATTAACACTCCACTGGAATGAGAGGAGTATAAAAATCACCAAATACTGCATTTAATCATGGTATAATAGCTAGGCTACATTAAACTATAGCTATTAAATGTTCTTTAGAACACAGTTTTTGATTTACTTGTGGAAAAAACATGTTTCTAAAGGAGCTTTATATGGTCAATTTCTACAAAACTGCATTTGTTGAGGGTTGATTGGTTAATTGGATTTCATATTTCAAGTGTTATTCATTCTCGCTCTGCCATATCTGTAGTATATTTGGCTAGCTGGATGGATTCTAACCTCCCTGATGTGTATTACATTTGACTGAGATGCTAAAATTCATGGAAAGTAGAAAGGACTTTATATAATGGTAAATAACTAAAAGTGTCTGGAAAATGTGAATCAATATCTTTGTGGCAATTTGTAGCAATTAGAAGGTTTTATTTAGACTCCCAGGGCTTTCAGACAGATGGTCTAATGCTTGGAAAATATTTAGTTGTTATTTAAATGGATCAAAGCTAAGAGCTACATCCACTTTTAGTATTTTAATGCATGAACCAAAAGTATGCACTTTTTAAACAGATAGAAATGCAATTAAGATTTCTTACTCCTGCATTTCACTACTATCCTTTGGAAATACATTCTTATTTTCAGAGAACTAGAACCACCAGATCAGATCAGAACAGTTATCAGTTATCTTTTGTAACACAACTGCTGGATCCATTTGTGCCACTGGAGTACTGAATAGTTCTCGCCAAGGTAGAAAGGCGCAACAGCAAGTTTCCAGCAGGAGCAATAAAGCAGGCGTTCATGTTTGGGACCGTTCCTCTGGTCTATACGAGCAGAGCTCACGCACACACGGCTGCACACAGAACCCAATCTGTCAAAACTGACTTCCTGGATGTTTTTCTAAGAGCAGACAGGTAAAGAAGAGGAAGAATCTACTAGAAGTTGTTTTTCTTTCTGTGGAATATTCATTCATAGCAGGTAGATTTTAATTCAGCTCAGGCCCTGGAAGGCACGTGTCATGGCTGTGTTCTTGTACTGCTTTGGTTTTCTCCCTCTGTGTTGTTTTTGCAGTCATCTAAATTGATCCAGGGTGAAGGCAGACAGAGATTGCTGTATTTTTAATGTCTTTCAGCAGCCGCATTAAGTGTGCAGTTTGTATGGTGGCTGGGAGGGGAGTGGGGTGAAGAGGGGGGTGAAGAGGTTGCTGGCTGCTGTGACATTAATAATTTAATTGCAGCCGCCGATCTGAATGCTGCAGGAGCTCCAAGTGATGGATATTTTTAATGATACGGAGATCAACGCCCCGGCTCGCCACCACGTTGCGTCTGTCAGCGGGAATCCAAGGGCGGTTGCGATATTGTTTCTGTTCTGATCTTTTTGTCTGTCAGTGGGGGGAGGGGAGTTGGGTGGAATGGGGCTGAAGGTCTCTGGCCCGAGCGAGTGTGTCCCTCTCCCCGCCGCTGTCAATGCTGACGCTCCTCATGTTTATTTCATTTTGCGTCTGGGCTGTCTCGTTTCCCTATCCTCCAATGTCATTAACGCTCCGAGCCAGGACCCTGCAGCGCAGTGCCTAATGAATTCCTCTGTGGCTCCCGCGCTCCCCTCCCAGTTACCCCTAGCTCAAGGTGTCAAATTAAAACCGGCTGAGAAAAGAGCCAGGAAGCGGTCTTGGCGAGCACTTGTTTGTTTTAAGCGCTTCCTACCAACCGCCGAGGCGCTGATTTCCTGATCACTGAGGGCAAACCAACTTTTAATCATCCAATTAAGAGACAAGTCGGTGGACACGCCCCCTTTCACCTTCGTTTATTTATTTTTTTTGTGTCGAGATCGATGGGATTGCTTGCCGCTTATAAGCTGTTGCTGCTGGCATTTTTGGCTCTCCAGGATAATTTGGGGGATGAAGTCAGCAGTGAACATGCCTGGTTGGCTGCTAATTGCACTTTATTTAGCTGTCATGGTGAGCAGCATAACGAGCCCCGACGTGTTATGGAGCCCTGGAGCTGCGCAGGGGGAAGAAGCTCTCCCTACGTTCACCCTGCTTTCATCTGGCATTCTGATGAGCCTTTTCACCTAATACACTGTAAATCAGAGATGCACCAATCAGCAGGCTAGAGATGCAACAGGAATCAGTCAGTTTGTCCCTTGATTGGCTCTTATCAACAATCAGCAGGTTAAATCCTTCATTAGATGCATCAAACTTCTAAAATTGGTTTATTTTCAGCCTATTGATGCATCCACCAACAATATGTGCTTTGAATCATGTTGTTTTCTGATTTATGAGACTCAAACCAAGGGTAAAATCTAGTTGTAGAACTCCAAAAATGCATTTGATTGAGTTAATCGCCTTGTATTGACAAAATGAGCAACATATTCAATTCGAAAACCCTGTTTTCTGCTAAATTATTGACATGTGAGCTCAGCAGCAAATTGATATTGTTTTTAATCTGTTATTCAGGTTATTCAACCATCAAATTGGTGCAAATCTCTATTCTATCTAGGCCTCTCATGATAACAAATTTTGCTGAGCGATTAATTGTCTAAAAAATTATTGCGATAAACGATAATATTGTTTCAAGACCTTTTGACACTGATTTAATGGAAATGACGTAATAATGGATGCAATTTCCTGCCATAGATGGATACACTTTATTTTCAAAAGAACATGACACTGGAACTCCATCCATCCATCCATTTTCTTTACACCCTTGTCCCTTAGTGGGATCAGGAGGGTTTAACACTGGAACTGATGCACTAAATAAAAAAAACAACCAAAAACAAAAATAAAATGGATTCTCAGTCTCCATTAACAAAAAATGTACTTGTATAAAACTAAAAAACATGAAGCCAAAGGGGAAATAAATACTGCATTCAAGCAAGAGTGCAGATTATGAAGTCTGTGTACTATATTACCCTTCAGTAATCACGAGATTTAGATAGAGAAGATGGGCACATCGGACAAACTGATGCAGTAGATCATACTACACGATTTTTTGCGCATATTTTCCCCTTATGACAATCTTAAAACGTTGGCCGATCTAAGATTGTCGCTGGTGAATTCGTAACCCATCATCCTGCAGTGTGATGTAGATTGGCTCTGATCTAAATCAGGGGTTTTCCGACTGGGAGCTTAACGCTGAATGTGACAGGTAGCCAATCAGAAAGCGTGGATTCTCCTCCTGCTTTCTGAAGGCAAATTACTGAGGGGAATCCCAAACAGCTGACAAAGCGGACATTGGAGAGGATATGTGGAAACATTAATATTTATTCAACATTTTGTGTAAAAAATATAGAAGTGACAAGGAGATGAGTTGGAGCCAAATTGCTACCACAGTTGACAAACCCGGTAAGTTTTCAGCTGTTCTTCGTTAACATGATATTAAAATTAGTTAACTGGACTTGTAGCCATTACTTTGTGCCCATGTGGCTGGACACCACACGGCATGACAAACCCCATCGAACCCTAGGATTTCTGTCAGCTAATGTTCTTTCTCAGGTTTTGAAAATGGGCCGACAGTCGGTGGACAACTCATGTAGTGTTCGCTGGACTAAGGAAATGAGGAAGGGAGGGTCAGTGGAGAGCACCGGAGCTGAGGGTTTTTTCAGTCAGTGTCATCAACAGAAAGAAAACAAGGCAGAAAGAGACGATAAAGACGATAATTAAAATGATTTTGGTAGGTTTAATTTATCTTCCGATTAATTGATTTATTGCTTATCAACAGGCCTAATTCTATCCATTCATTTTCCTGAGTTTCATGAACTCCTGATCATTCATGGAACTCCTTCAGAAATGAGGCTGCCACAAGATTTGCATTGAGATGCTATTTTATCCTCGGATAGCTTTGCTGATAGGCTAACTCCTTTTAGCACAACTTGAACACAACAATAGTCTTTTCCAGCGTTTGATCAGATAAATTTATGAAGCTACAATTAACCCCCAGTGAGCCATGAGAGGCAGCTTCTGCTGTTTGCTGATGTCGCTTACAGATTTATGGCCGTACCAGAAACTTGTGAATACATAGGTTCCGGGCAGAACCTCTGAATGTAAGAAATATATTTTAAAAAAATTAATTGCATTAAAACTTTAATGTGTTAAAACCTATGCCATTAACTGATCATAATTAATGCATTAAAGTCTAGGCCCCAGTTGAACAATATGAGCTAATCTCAAACGAACATTGTTTCTCAGGTAGTGCGTAACAGCTTGGGTTTGGTGTCACAGTCCAAACATGTGCCGGTCACTTTAGCTATAAGTGAGGCCACCACTGTTCTATAGCGCAGTTTATCTTTCCCAATGGAAGTGACCAGAACATGGTCAGAGACACTGGTCCTCCTGTGTGGCTCCATCTGCTTCAGTAACAGTACTGCTGGATGGAAGATTGTCAATCAATTCATCAGAGCAGCGCAGGTGGCTTCTGTAGGGGGAATGGCAGGGGGTGGTTAAAGGCAGCATGGAGGAGTGCAATGCACGATTATGGCTCCCTGTTTGGAACTAGAGCTGCTGCTGCAGAACGCTTAGAGAAGTGAGGAACTGCACACCTATCATCTCCCCCAGATCACAAAGGAATCCTTCAGATGAATCCTGTGGGATCCACACTGGAAGTCCATGGCTTGTTAGTCTGGAGGAAGGTGCCGCCTTAATTAAAGACGCTTAATAAGCCTGAAAAGGCCGCATCTCCACTTTAGGGGAGATTTGTGGAATCGTGCTGTGATATATTTCAATTAAAGATGAATTAAAAAAAATAATGAGGATGCTATTGAGAACGGCAAGAAACTCATGGGGACGGACTGAGCAGCTCAGCTGTTTCTCTGCATCCTGGAGTTCCTTACTCCAGTTTTTGAAGAACACACACACACATACACGCACACACACACAAAAAGCAGACATTCGCTTCTGAAGGGAGTGGCCGACGTGTTGGCTTAATTAAATTTCTTTCTTCCCCCCATCACCCTCCTCCCCTCCCATCACCCATCCTCTCCTCCGTTTTCAGCTGGCAGAGCAGCAGAGTGGCTCGGAGACACGGAACACTAGTTGTGCTGGCAATTATGTTAATGGGATGCTATTAGGCCATGATTCCGTATGAGCGATCGGGGAGAAGAAGAGCCCCGGCGGCGGGGAATGATAACGGAGCGTGCGCCTCGTTGATACGGCTCCAGCAGGACGATTTGCATAATGAACCCTCCCCGCCCTCGAGGGGCGTGGCCTAGTGGCGCGGCGCCGAGCCACTTAGGAAAGCTCCGGAGTCGCAGCGTGAGGAGAGCCGACACCGAGAGCACGACGTGACAAAAAAGATTCATGGACTTCACTGGTGGCTGTGAAAGCCATTTTGGCACAAATGGAAGCGTAGCATGCACATCCTCCAGCTTCCTGTGTGCGCTCTGCTCAGCGTCTCCTCCTTCAGGGAGACGCGACAAGACTCCGTTCCCCTCCTAATGCACTCGGATCCTGAAAAATGAATGAAGAAATATCCATCCTGCTCATATTTAGCCACCTATCTTGGACTCAGTAACATTGAATGTCTTTTTTTTTTCTTGTTTCTCCTGTGAAGTGTTGGCTCATATATAGTATTGTTATTTCTGGCAGCTCTTTTCTAAAATGTCTTCCATAAATAGGAACAAATCAAATATTCATTATGCTGCCATTGTCAGTTTAGTCGGGGGGTTTTTTCCTATACTTTCAACTTTTCTCTTGAGAGTCATTTTGCATTTTATGTGCAACACACACTCACACACATTTACATGTAGATTTTTGTGTGATTCACTGAGCGCGAGGCGGGGGAACCACCTGGGGGCACCGGAGCCCGGTGGGTTCTCTTGGCAGCAGAAATAAAACAAGCAGAGCAGAGATCGCTCCTTTGTGTTCACGTATTTGATCACTCGTTTTCCCCTAATTTATTAAACCTTTGTTACACACTGACACCACTGACCCAAATCCTATCAAGTTGAGGTGTTTTCCACCTCGATGCCTGTCGCGAAAAAAAAGTTAATTAATTGCATGATAGATGAACATAGATGAACAAGTTTCAGTTCCATGGTTTTTTAGTTCAGTCATGATTTCTGTCTCTTTCTACTAAAGACGGATGACAAAAAGTTTCACTCTGGTGCATCCACCGACACCCCTTCTTCTCGTTTCCTTAGTAACGGGCTCTATTGGAGGTGAACACATCACACATGACACAATAGCAACAACAGTGACAAAAGTTGAACATTTTGTAACTTTCTCGTATTGCGTTGCTAGTCCATGTGTTGCTAGCCTGTGTGTGTACAAGCTTGAAATCACACATGTACGAATTTTGACAGTCCTTTGCCTGGACGACTGTAAAAGGTTAGTGTGCAAGGTCCGTAGAAAATGAATGGAGTGTTGAGTCAATATGTCGTATCTGCTGTAAATAAACAAAACAATACAACAAACATTATAATCAGCCGATCTTTTCTACACATAATTGCTAACTGGACAAATGGAAGTTGTGTTGTTTTTACATGTTTGTCAAAGATTGTGAAGCTATTGGTGTATTTAAATGTGCTGTACTGGGGCAGAGTTACCAGATAAATCTGTAATTCAGTAAGTTGAGGTGAGTGTTTACAAAGTTTATTTAGTTTGGCAGTTTTTCTATATTGGATCGCTGTGAGGTGATACTAAACCTGAGATATCGATATTGGTATCGGAAGTGAAAAAAGTGGAGCCCTAATCTTTATGCTTTTGGTTAACAATGGTCTCAAAACAACAATATTATCGTTGATCGCAATAATTTTTGGAACATTTGTTACTGCGTCCACGGACATGGTAGTGTGTGTGTTTCACCTCTTGATCTGATCAGAGCGATCTGGATGCCCAGGGGAAGACATTAAACACCCACAGCGCCCCCCTCAGGCAGCTCTTAATGAGAGCTCCTCCTAATGATGTCAGCAGCTGTAGCGTGGGGACATATCCACAGTTAGATCCCCACCTCTGCCCGCTTTCAGACGTGACCGCTATGCTGATGAATCCAGCGGATCAATAATTTAGACCCCGGCTCCTGATGATGTGTAGTGTGTGTGTGTGTGTGTGTGTGGGGGGGGGGGGTGATCCATGTGAATGGGCTCAGCCTGAGCTGCAGTCAGAGTTAAGTAGAAGCCCCTCTAAATGTGTTTGCTGTAAGCAGCTGACACATTTATGTTTACTGGAATCCTTATTGCTCTCTGCTGCGTCTAAGTGCTTGTTTACCTTGCTTTCTATACCCTGCGTGTGATTATTGCAGTCTGCAGAATCCCTCCCAGAGTCCTCCGTCTGCCAAACAATTTGCATTTGAAATACATGTTGATATAATTGATTTAGAGGCATGAATATTGATAGCATCTTATCAGGCCGGTGCCCATGCCCTGCAGCGCGGCGAGAAGGAATAATGGTCCTCTGAGCATTTTTCTGGTCATCTTGCTCCAGCGGATGAACACATAATCTTTAAATGTAGAGAGCGCCTTGGCTTCGGAGCCTCTCCATCTCCCTCTGGGGAGGCATCCATGCATCTTTTAAGGACTCCTCAAATCAAGGAGGCCTGAGCAGAGTACCCTGCAGTCTCTGCCTCAATTATTAAAGCCGGGTTCTGACGCTCCGCTGCTTAAACTCGGAGGAGGAGAAGAAAGACGGGCTTCACTTCAAGTCCCTTTCAAGATGGCGGCGGCTTTTCAATCGCAGTTTATTAGAAGGTTCTCTGTTCCTAATGGAGACTTTGGAGGAGGTTCTGAAACATTCATGCGGATCTCGTATCACAGACATTTCTGCTTCAAACAGAATGATTCACCGCAGGTTTTTTTCCCTTTTTTTTTCGCTGTCACCGCGGGAAAGGAAACGGGTCTGCATCCAATTAGAAACCGGGACCCCGTTTGCTCACAGCGCTCGGCTGTGATTGATGCATTGCGGGGCCCGCAATTGCAGCTCTAACGAAGTCCAAATGGCCCTGGATTGAAATGTTACTTATTGACTCAGTCTGACGAACAATAACATCAACAACAGACACCTCGGCGTCCTCTGTGCTGGAGATGAGATGAATCA
Organism: Micropoecilia bifurca; assembly: GCA_903067075.1. Taxonomy (NCBI): domain Eukaryota; kingdom Metazoa; phylum Chordata; class Actinopteri; order Cyprinodontiformes; family Poeciliidae; genus Micropoecilia; species Micropoecilia bifurca. The sequence goes on along the minus strand of CAEGAF010038796.1, from coordinate 25,538 downwards.
ACTCTAACACAAGGCAGGGTCTCATGCAGGCTCTTCTTCACATGTAATATAGGAACATTTAGATGCTTCCTAGGCCGCGATTGGCTCATTACTTATTTTTTTGTGTGTAAGTACCCCAACACCCCGTACAGCTGGGCTGATTGCAACGGCACTTTATATAAACTCCATCTATTGTCTCCGTCAATTCCAACTGCCTTTAACTATGATTAAATATTGATATCTCTGTAAAGCCTCGTGCTGTACCGACTACTTTATTCAGAGTCACATACTCTGTCATAAGAGAAAAACAAGAAGAAGATTGCAAGCTGAGGTGCGAGAGAATCTGAAAAATACATCTGTGAGAAAGCTTGCATGTCCGACATCTGTCGCTCTCAGATAATGTGGTCCTTCAGGAGCTTCAGTGTCAGTGGTTGGGGAATCAACACTCAATAGTTGATATTGAATACCTCGTGACGACTCTGGTGTTTGAAAGCAAGTCATGTCTAGGCACCATAACAAATTTTGCTAAACGATAAATTGTCTATATACTATATATAAACTACCTGCTTTTCTCCATCAGCAGAGCCTATTATGAATGCTAGGGCTAGTTAACTTAGAGAGCGATGATGGAAGAGAAATGTTTTTTCTGTAACAGTGAGTTGTTTCACCGCCATTAGTGCATTTAGCAGTGAGTAAATGAGGTTGAGTGACAGCATTAAGCCCCTCCTCCTGACTCTGATTGGTTGTTTTTGGTCAAAGCATTTCTTCAGATATCAACAGTAGCTCATGGAGGAGATCCATCTTTTCACAGATTATCTGTCTCATAACAAACAATCACAACACAGTGACAGTTTTGTACATGAAAAACATGTCCATTATGAAAGTTGCCTACTGCACCTTCAAAGTCTTAAAAAGTCAAAAATAGCTCAAAATTCAAAGCTCAAACTCAAATTCATAAAATGTAAATTGGCTTTAAATAAGTGGAATTTTTTTGACAGGCAGAAGTTTGAGTCCAGTTTGACCGGTAACTTTCTGCTAATAAATAATATAGAGTAAGGTAGCCTGGGCTGGAAGCTAGCTTTTTGCATTCATCATGGGTTCAGTCTTTGCCGCTGGCTCACTTCTGCTGCCAAACTATATGATGCTACATTCAGTCAGTGTGAGAAAGCTTGTCACTGTGCGGTTAAGGGGGGTTTTGTGAAAAGCACAAAGCTGCTCCCAAGAGCCACAAACAGACCCCAGAAATGTCAGCATGTCGCTCCTCTGGCATGGCTAAAGCTCCTCTGAAAATGGTCGCCACGGCTGCTGCTAGCATTGATCTAGCCGCAGAATTTGCTGCGACAAACTCTGAAGTCGAAGCTTTAGATTTTAAACATGTTCTTACCTAGTGAAGAATCTTATTTGTTGCAATGGAGAGAAATACAGCTGAGAAAAAGCAAAGGAACCAAACAAGGACAGAGCCACAGGTGCAGATAAGATGACTCACAGAAAGAAACTAATTAATTCAACAGAAACAAGAATATCTATAGTTAATCTAGAGAAATCTGTACTTTTTCTGTTATAATGCTGCTCTTAAATGTCATTAGTCTTAAATTTGGGTTGTTGAAACTTGCTGGAACCCTGACACAGTAAAGTGACTGTATTTGCTAACGAGAGGATATTTATTTAGTTATTTATTTGTTTTATTTTTCTGACAATTGACTCCACTGAACCAACAGAGAAATTGCGAGGGGAATCTGCAGACGCCATCATCCTGGATTGCCTCCACAAACGAGCCGGAGCTCGCCACCACCTGCGTCTTTCATCCCACACTGCAATAGTTGCCACATACTGAGATAGCGCCACTCAATCGCTCTCTCTGTTTTTCTTCCTTCGTTTTATCTCTCAGCAATTGATCTACTGCTAGTGGAGGTTGTGGGCTTTCTTCCCTTCCTGTTTTCACCCCTCTCTCTGTGATTTCCTGATATCTCAGGGTCAAATCAGCATCTGTGTGAAACAGAAACATTTTAGAGTGCGAGATGACCAAAGTACGTGTGTGTGTGTGTGTGTGTGTGTGTGTACCACAGAAATGCTGTGCTCTTGGGAGACGGAAGTCATCCACATATAAGAAATGTATGAGGTAATGTGCTGGGAGGGTAATGGCTTTATGCAACATACTGGAACACAGAAGCTCATTAGAAGAGTTGAGGCTAACCCCTCTTTGTCATAACACACTGAAGGAAGCCTGGTGTTCAGTGCTGCAAGAGGAGGTGGGAGGGTGGAAGGTCGGGGGACATTTTGGGAGGTGGGATAAAATGCTGGGAACCAGCATGCAGAGCTATAATGTATGAACTGGCCTGAATCCAACCTACAAACAAGCAAAGACGGACGATCAATAAGAAAGCACTCAGTATTAATAGAACATAAGTGAAGTGTATGCCATGTTAAACGTGTAGAAATGTCTGAGTCGGTGGGGACTCATCTGCATTTCTAAAAATATAAAAATAATGTATGTGGCATTAAAAATATATGTTAAATACCAAAAGATTGTTTTTTATTATTTTAGACAAGGTGCTCAAATTACCATTCAGCAGCTTTGTCACTAAATTTAGCAAAATTTTATAGAAAATACATCAGTATCCACAAAAGTCAGAATCTTTTTAAAGATTGATGCCTGTACTCTTTTCACATCTTCACACAGCAGTTTAACTGCAACTGCTGCTGGATGATAAATTGTACCAGACGTTATTAGGATAAACGATAATATTGTTGGATCATTAAATTTTAAAATGTAATGAACCTTCAACTGGAAGACATTTTAAATGTCCAAAATAAGTAAAAACACAAATGAAGTGATTTACGAAGTCTCTCTTAACTAAATTATCTTTCATAAAATGACTTGTTGAGTCCCCAGACTTGTCATCCAGTTTATGGTAGAAGTTTTCTGACCGGTGACAGATCTTTAAAAACCCTGACCAGCTGATTCTGCTGTTATCAATTTATTCATTTATTTTTCCGCCTAAAATTAAGTAAGTCTTGGCCGATTTATTGGTGAATGCTGTATGACAAGTTGAGCAGAAAGCAGTCAGAAACCGTAGCAACCTGCTGCCGACAGCAGCACTGAGACTGAACAGGCCTGCTGCTCAATGAGCTTCCACTTACACACACCAGCTCCTTGTTTACACTTTGGAAGCCTCTATTTTCCAGTGAACCACATGACTCAACCCAATACACACACTTTCATAAAGAATATGAACACTTTAACCATCTGTTAATTCATCTGCTGTTTCCCTACACATCTAAACAACACTTTAAGGTCCTGCTTTCCCTAATCAAGACAACAATAATATGAGAAACCTTCAATGTGTTACCTGCTCTGTGCGATTGAGACATCATGGAGCCTCGGTGTGTGTTGGTGGGTTTTGTTTGGCAGGCCAGCAGCGCATGTATCACCAGGTTTCTGGCCGGCACACAGGCAGAGTTTCCGGTCTATTTCCAGCGCAGCGTGTTCATCCTAGGTGACTGGGGTGGTGGGGGTGGAGGGAGGGTGTGTGTGTCATTAAAGGCCTGTCCTCTGCCTCTATCCGAGTGTAAAATGCTGTGCCTCAGAGATACTGCTCTGCTTTTGCCTGTTCAACCAGTGTGCCGCAGCTCAGAGGCCAGGTCAGAGGTTTTAATGCAATATTTTATTTGTTAATTTATTTTTTTATAGCCAATTCCATCTAAAACTCACACACGCGCACTCACAATAATAATAATAATAATAGTTGTTAGTCAATCAGCATTGCAGCTTCAAATAAAAGAAATTCAAAGCAATGTCAGATAACATTGTAGTAATAAGTGTAGCATATAACAAAAAGGTGCAGGCTGACGATAATCCACTTACATGTGGCTACTCTACAAATAAACATATTTTAAGACCAATATTCTGTTGAATTACAGCTGTTTGTTTCATTTATGAAACAAACCTCCAGCTATTGAATTGTTCTTTTTTGTACACCATAATTTATCTACGGTACTTTTTGTATTAGTACATTTGGTTAAGTGGGAAAAAGTCAGAAAAATACAAACAGATAAAGTGGGCCTTGGAGAAAAAATAAAACAGGATTTGGAAAATTATAGGGGCCGTGACGTAAAAAAAAAAGTCACATCAATTTCAAGGCGTCAGATGATGCAAAGCCAAATATCTTTGAAGTTATTTTTTGACAAATGCAGTTTTTTCATGAAAACTGAAAAATTAAAGCATTGCTAGTTTTTCACACATTATTTGAAACTTTTATAAGAAAACCTCTGAAATGAAACGTGTATCATTTAGAGCCTGTTGCCTTCCTAAAAGGGTATCCACTGTTCTCTCATTATCTGTCAGTAAGGAGCAACGAGCCTTTTGGGACATAACACAACAACAATAAAGTCAGCCAGTCACCCCCTTGTTGGCTGTTTAAAAACCATTTTATTGTTGATTTAAAGAGATCAAACTTTACTGGATAAGAAGATACGAGAGCTGTATGGGGTTTTTTTCCCTGGCTCGACTTTATACAACCTATATTATAGGAATTTTATGACATTTAAAACTTTATTGGACAGGACTTAGAAATCTGGGGGCAGTATATAAAATGAGGAATTTATTAGACTTTGTGCCCTTTTGCAGCTCGGGTTTGAAATATTGTCCGCGGAGAAGGCAGAGCCCAGCCTGTGAAGGTTTTAATGTCGCTCTCAGTCAGTAATGATGTGCTGCAAAGAGCAGGTAGCAGTTGCGGGAAATAAAAGGAACATGATATATCAATATTTAGCATAACAGATGTGATGTGGCATTTTATAATGCCAATAATCCTCTAGTGACCCTCCAGCGGAGTGATTAGACCAGGGGAGCAAAACTCCGGCTCAAAGCTGATCGAGTGGAGACGGTTTTCAGCTTCATCTTCTAACGACCCACTCAACTCAAATGTATATTTCCTCCACTGTGTTTGATATTTAGTAGATGTGCATCAGATAGAGCTATAAAAGCCCCACGCTATGCCTGAGACTACCCCCCTCGCACCCTCCACCAGGCAGGTGTGCAGCCCCAGCCACGAGAGCAGAATTTAAAGGGGAACTGAGAGGATGGGCTCTGCGGGGAAACCAAAGCAGCGAGTCAATAAGGCCTGAATCTTTTATGAAGGAAGAGGTATTCAGATCACAGCTCTGTTGACAGCAGGAGCAGGCTGCTGCTTATATGAGGAGACAGAGTAGTCGAGGGTCTAAAATCTCCCCCAGATTTACCTCAGTCCTCATTAACGTTGGAGCTGCTGCTCATTACAGCTCGCACCTCGGTGTATGGATGCTTTCTGATGCCGTTACACCAGCAGTACTGCGGAGAATACAGCATGACAAAATGTGTTGCAGTTTTACCAAAGTATGTAACATGGTTGCCTATAACACTCTGCGTAGGGATGCACTGATCCACTTTTTTCACTGCCGATATCTGAGGTCCAGTTTCGGCCGGTACCGAACCAATACATAAAAACCGCTGAATTGACTTAGAATGTTTCTTTCTTTTTTATTTAACACACATTGTACTGAATTACAAATTTATTGTATAATCTGCATCACTAAAACATCTCTCTTCACAAGCTTGATTAAACATGTAAAAACAACACAACTTTAATTTGTTAAGTCAGTGTAGTTAGTAGCGTAACAGCCAATAATAATGAAACTGACAAAAACAATATATAAAACAATTGAGAAATATGTAAAAAAAATCTGGTTGTTGCAGATTCAGAAAGTGAAATTAAATTTCTAAATATAATTTAAAATAAATAATAAACCATAGTAAGAGCACTGAGTGTGGAATTACACTGTATAGATCGACCCTCGTGAATTGGTTGCAGTAACTGCATTTCCATCGACCGTATAATTGCTCAAATAAATTTGCTTAATGAAAACACGTCAAGTAGGAAAAAACTCAAATTTTTTTGATAATAACCTTTTGCTCTAGGATGAGGTTGTTTTTCTGCTGTCTTAAAATGATTGTATTTCAAAAACTGCAATGGAAACGTGAGTCATGTGATCAATAACCAGATGTTTGTAGTAAAGGAAAAAGACGATGGCAGGAAGTAGTTGGAGGATGATGGCTTCGCATGTTTTTTAGTAACTTATTTATTCACGTAATTATGTTTCTTATTTAATAGAAACACTGCAATTGCAAAATTGTCTTTTTTTTAACTCTAGTGGAATATTGACAACATTTTGCTAACATTGTTAATAGAAATGCAGTTACTGTCACCAATACCAATCTAGAATTTTCTTCAATATTGAGACCAATGCAAATGCTAATATCGAATTGGTGCATCTCTAGTAGTTCTACTTTCCTATTTTCATTTTGATTTATTTTGATATTTGTGTCTTTTGCTTTCAAGAAACTCACAGACGTCTATGATCTTATTCATATCCATAAGTAAGGCATATGTCTGAGCTACATGCAGCACATCCAACCATCTCACACCCTGTGGTTGATTGCATCAGTCGTACCAGGAGAGATATTCCAAATCACTGTGTTCACATACCTGGCTGATGGGGCTGGAGAGGTTGGAGATAAATGCACTATTCTCAGGTTTTTCCATTGCAAATGACTCACACAGAGACGATCTTAGTTCTGCGACTCAATGCACACCACTCTTTCTCTTTGTAGTCATAGCAGAGGTGACAGGTACAGCCATGTGGGTGTCAATACTTTAGACGTTTATCAGTACTACCAAGACACATTAAAGATAGAAAAGCCAGTCTTCTAGCTCGTAGATCTGCTAATATAAATATCTTCAAAAGGAGGAGTGTGAACTAGTGCTCATTTTCTATCTAACACTGCATGAATTCTTTCATAACGTTTAGTTTTTCTTTGGTTATGCTTTAAGATTAATTTAATTAAAAAACTTTATCCCAATTCTACAAATATGGATTTACTGTCTTGCGTAAGAATCGTACCAGAATCACTTGAATACTACGGTTCCAGCTCAGGAGTTCTGTATGTGTGACATAATTAATGGCGTTAAAAAATTTTAACATGCTAAATTGATGAAATTAATTAATCGACATTAATGCGTTGGAGTCATTGGAGCGTTTGGAGTCCCAGCTCCAAAAATGACATACAGTTTTCAAAATTATATGCAAAGACATTTGTCTCTTTGATTTGGATTCCAACCTTTCTCTTTCTGCTGGCTCACATTTCTACATGTACAGACTGAAATTCTTGATCACTCTTCATTGCTGAATTACATCCAAATATATTCTTGGCATATAGAGTATGAAAGTATTGCACTTGGACTATAACATCCAACCAAATATTAGAGGTGCACCCATATACAAATTTGGGCCAATATCAATAACCATTAAGTCGCTCTCTGTTCAACACCTTTAAATAAAAAACAACCACACTGACTTCACCACTGCTTCTTTACTTCAGTTAAACTCCCCACAATCCTTTGCTGCATCACTATCTCTATCACATGACCGACCTTCTGCTCTGCCCCTCCAGAAACAGATCACAACTAGATGGAAATAAATATCAGTTGTTAATATCAGCACAGTTTTATTTAACAGACTGACACCATATGTTAAGAACTGATTATCAGCCAATGGCGATATATTGTGTATCCCCGCCAAATAGTGCATCCAAAGAGCTCTTTTTGCAATAATAAACACAATGATTCAATATATTGTGCAGCTCTGCTCACAGGTCAACTCTACTGATCAGGTGACTTTTGAAGGCTCTTTGTTGCATTGTATTCTGTTTTGGGGCATTTAAGTAAATATCTTCCATTGATCTCCCAAATTTAAGAAAATCAGTTGTGATTGTTACCAGTGCAGCCTGAATTGAAAAGCATGCTAATTCTTATTATTTTTTTTTATCTTTCACTACTTTGTGTGGAGCAAATTCTAAAATTCTGGTGTACATTGAAATTGATTGTGACAAGACAAAATGAAGAAAGGTTCAAGGGGATGTGAGTTATTATTATTATTATTTTTTTTTATTTCAAAAGAATAAACTTTTCATTGTTGTGCCAGCTACTTGCAAAAACAAGCCAGTTGACCTGTTTTGCTGATGTGTTCAAATCAAACATTTGTTTTTAATTTATGGTGCGGCTGTAGGCTGAAGAACTCTGTTCACACTCCATCATCTCTGGCTCAGTAAGCTTCCTTCTCTCAGATTTCACTGAGCATGTCTGAACGCGTGTTTCTGCTAACAGACAGAGCATCTGAGTGGCTCTTGTTTACTAAGGCTGCGTCCGGAGAGGTTTCAGACTCTTATTGATTTGGGAGCCAGAGTGCGTCTGCGAACTGATGTTTTTTTTCCCTTTTTTTTTATTTTTGCAAAGCGTTAGCTGAAGAATAGCTGGTGTTGTGTGGAGGACTGAAAATGGCCCATCAGTGCTTAATCAAATTAATGCACACTCGCCGCTGCCAAAATCTTATTTGGCATGGCGGAGAAATGCACAAAAACAACAAATGACATGGGATAAAAAGGGGAAATATTAATTCAAGAGGGGAACAAATATACAGAGGGCTGTAATAGATTTGTGGGAGCATAGCGTTGACGTTGCTCTGCTCATTCATGATATGGCCTTAGGACTCAGGAGGGAGCAGGTGCAGCATCACTGAAAGGTCGAGGTTGGTTTTTGTGAATGTTGGCCAGCTCCACCGGCCAACTCCACCGGCCCAGAAGACGTCCACAGCAACAGACATTCTTTATGTCCTTTTTTCTCCCTTCTCCGTTGGCTCACACCGCAATTAAAACCAAGTGTCCATCAGAGGCTATCTCTGCTCTGTGTGGCCCATATGTTTGGATGCTGATAGAGCGCGGATTACTCTGTTTGGGACGCAGATAACAGGCTGTTTATAACCTTGGCAGAGTCTGGGGCCTAATCTGGCAGGAGCATATTTCCCCCTTGCTCCCTGATAAAGGCCTGTTAGCAGGTTTATCACACGGGCAGATAGAAGTCGAGGCAGAGCGAGCTGAGCGCCGAGCCGAGCCCAGTCCAATCTGGCACCCCACACACGCGGTTCTGCTGCTTTATTTTTAGATCGATTCACCCCCCCCCCCCCCCCCACCCCGCCCTCCTTTTCTCAATGTTGCAGTACAAGGCCCAACAAACAAATTAAAAGGGCAACGTCACTGTTCATTATTATAGCATTTGGAGTTGAAGACACTATGTATTCGTCACCATATCAGCTGGATGTTAATAATATTAAAACTTAACATAATTGTTCTGGATTAAAAACCCGGATGTAATGTTTCTAATAATGTATGGTTGTTTCTTTTAGGATGGTTTTATAGACATAGATTTATTTTAAATAAATAAATGGAATAAACGGAAGTCTCTGAAGGTTTTCTTCTTGCTTCCACTTCACCCAAGTATGAGTTGGCTCTGCTATTTTCTGTATCCCCATCATGATGGCTCTCTGTGTAGGCACAATTAGAGCCGCACTCCTTTCACAGCCAGAGAAAATTGCCGTCCGCCGTAAATTGCTTCTTCGGCAGCTTAAAGAAGATCTCTTGTTACCCCCTCATTCAGTCTTTCTCGCCGCCCGCCTTTCCCCTTCTTTCAGGAAAATTGCTTTCTCGCAATCAACAGATTGCTTGCTGCACTTAAGGGTAAATACAGGTGGACTGGAGTATTAGCATAACATTATTCAGACAAGCGTCAACCTCTAGGTTGTTGCTGCTGCATCTAAGCTGTGTGTGAGGTAAAATGGAGTGCTGCATAACTCGTAGTGCTGAGATTTTCGTGGGAATTGGAATTGGTTCAAAGATGGTAGTTGAGAGGTTATCTCAGTTAATGTTTCTGGGATCTTGTTTTAGCATGACCAGGGAGACTTGTAACTGTGGCACAGTACATAGTTCACAGTGACCTCAGCGTCCAATCACAGAGTACAGATTGTTGGTCAATGCCAGAGTTCTTAAGTCCTCAAGAGGCACAACTTAGCAACTTTAAAATACTTCGCTGTTCCAATGTACTCTGGTTTATAGTTTTATAGACCACAAATAGTGCGAGTTCATGGTTGTGATGCATTTAAATAACAGGAAAATAAATTAGATTTTAATATATTTGACCTGCTAATCAATGATTAGAAAAGTGTCAGAGTCTGATCTTTGTCCAATAGATTGGTACACCTCTACGGCAGACCATACAGGATGTGGGTCATTCATCCATTGTCTATTCTGGGCACTGGTGCATATCTCCAGCGGTCATTGGACAAGGAGGCAGGGTACATCCTGACAGGTCGCAGGTCCATCACAAGACACACAACAACAAGCAAACACATGCACACCTAAGGGTAATTTAGAAAGACCAGAGGACGATGGGAGGAAGCTGGAGAAGTCTGTTTAATTCACAATAATCCAGCTGTCATTTGTTTGCTTGTTCGTTTGGTGAGGTATGAATGCGTTGAAGTCTGATGCGGACCAAAAAGCAAACTCTGGTCAACCTAACAACTTAGGACTCGGTTCGGTAGAAGTGACCTCTGGTGGAGTTTAATGCATAAGTGAAAACCAAGCAGAACAGATACTGCTCAAAAAGCAGAAAGTGAACTAGAGATCAGGAAATTCTGGGTAAATACAGCCAAAACAAATGCTAAAGTCTAGCACTAGTGAGAGAAATGACTCATGGTGTTTTACTAAAGTCAAATGAGAAATCCTACAACCACTTACATCTGATGCTACTCCATATTTGCTTACATTTCATGAAGAAGAAAGTTGCGCTCAGTGTCTTCTTCAGAGGTTTTTATGTTGTTTCTTTCAGTGATTCTCAGTCCAGCGCCTCTACAGGTAAGGAGGTATACAGGATTTTTAAAAGATTTAGTTAATTTGACAATGATGTGTGAAAGAGAACCACACCAGCTGAAAATGTACCAAATGTTGCAGTTTTGGTTTCCACTCTAACCGCTAACCAAGTTTATTTGGAAGCAGATTGAGAATACGTCATAAAGTGGGTCTCAGCCTGGTTGTTTGGTTTGCTACAAGGTTTGCTTTAGTGTATTCGCACCTGAGGACCAATGGAGGAAACAAACTGCTTCATTTAAGGCGGACCAATTGTCACAGGAGTGAATTCACCCTAACATTCCCAACTAAAGCTAGAATTGCCCCTCCTCTGTGGGGTCGACCTGGTTCTCTCCGTGTCTACAGAGACACCGACTCTATCCTCCTCCATTACTCCACTTGATTGGCAGAACGGGTTCTCTCTTGACCTACATTTACATCTGCTCCCTGACCCGAAAAGAACCCACGTAATCAGCGGCTCACTCATCAGTGCTGAACTTGTGTGGTATTTATCTTGGCTGGGGGGGTGGTGGTGGTAGTGGTGGTGGTGGTGGTGGTGGTGTTTAGCTGCGCTGCGCTCTGGTAGTAGAATCCCTTGGGCTTTGTGTCTGGAGCTGTGGGGAAGCACAAAGTCTCTGCCTGCTGTGCCATCCAGGCCATTCTAGGTCATCTGATTACTCTCCACAGTAATTACTAATCTTGTGCTAATGTGCAGCATCATTGAGGTGGAGTGGGGAATGCAGCTTATTCATCATGGCCTTGTCATCAGTATTCCTGAAATGTCTTCTTAAATACGGAGATATTGAACCACAGTGTTTAGTTGTAATGCCACCAGGAGCAGTCAACTCTGTTCTCAAACACAGAGAGATCCCCAGGGATTCCACTGTAGATCCACGAGTTTGTTCTTAGTGAAGTGTCTGAAAGTATAGGTGCTCATGTAGGTGCACCAGCTATCAAAGCAACAGCAAAACCCATTACACACCTAACATTTGATGATACATGAACATACTGCTAGTAAGAGAACAAATCCCCTGCATCTCATCATCCATTTGAGTTTTAACCAGTGTTATCTTATTTAGTGCTGCAATGATCTGATATTAATGTCTGTATCGGTCCTAGTATTGAAAAAAAATTCTAGATCGTGTATCTGTGACATTGCACCTGATTCATAAGGGCAGATCTTTTCGGTCTAATTTTAAATTCCTAGTTGCGCTTTCTGAACCGTTTGAAAGAAGGTTTGTTTCAGTTTATCGTTTACATATCTACTTATAGTTTTTATCAGTTTCAGTTTCTTTATTGTTGTTTTTACATTGGCTGTTCTACTCCTAATAGCACTGACTGAATAGATTAAAGCTTGGTTGTTATTCCATGTTTGTCCAAGTTTCTGAAACATTTATTTATTTATTTATTTATTTATTTATTTATTTATTCATTTATTTATTTATTTATTTATTTATAGCCAAGTATTTGAGTGTACTGTACTGGAGCATAATTATCAAACAAATTTGTAATTCAGTACATTTATGTCTGTATTTTAGGTTTTTGTTTAAAAACATTTGAAGTCAATTCAGTTGTTTTTCTGTACCAATATCGATATTGATATCTGAAGTGAGAAAACTGGATCGGTGCATCCCTAATCTTATTGAACATACAAACATCCCAGATACACAGAAAAAAGGAGGAGATAGAATTTCACTCCACAGAAACCTAAACCTGCAGGAACAATTTTAAAACTTGTTTCCTGGTTTCATTTCCTGTCTCTTCGCTGCAGGATTTCTTTTATCAGCAGGTGTGATATTATATAAATAATCTCATTTTCCCACAGCTTTTTTATTTATTTATTTATTTTACTTTTTTCCCCCTGCTTTCATAATGACAATTCCGCCACATTTCTGAGGTTGATGAACACCCTCACTCTCTTAAACATCACAGATAGAAAAAAAAAAGCCCATCCGTTTCGGAGCGGAGGGAAATGAGACATTCACCTGGAAATTGCCCTGGAATTTTGTTCATTTCGCTTACGCTTTATTCCATCTCATTTCGGGTATTATTGCTCCCATCTGTGCTGAACAATCAGAAAGGGAACCCTTTTGAGTGGCTGCATTAGATGGCCTTTCATTTTCCCGGAGCCTGCGGTCGTAATGACATAATGTCAAGCACAAGCCTCTACAGGCTCCCAGCTTTATCGCTGAAGGATTCATGCTCAAGCGGGTTCTGCTGCTTCTGATGTGTAAAATACCAAATCCTATTATTTCTGCGGCTAAATAACGCCGGTCCCAAAGGCGTCTGGGATGTGAAGGGGGCAAAGGGGTTAGGGGTGATGTTTTAATGAGAGCGCCGATTCCTGACATTCGGCTGCATCTTCTCCTGTGCATTTCCTTAAACTGCCAAGTGAGAGCCCCATTAATAATTCAGCTCATTAAAGTGTGTAATTAATCTAGAGCTGTGTAACAGGAAGAGACTAGGGCACTTGGTGAATGAGGGAGGTGGGGGGGTAAAAAGAGAAACATTAGGCTAAGAGACAGCACACCCGCTGTGATGGAAGCAGTTTCACAGCACACTACCAGCCTTCTTGCATCATTTATCTGGAGTGAAAAAGCCACATATAGACCCCACCAACGCCGCTCCATCATAACCTCCAACCCTCGAGAGATCTTCTGTCAATTCAGCGGGGTTTCAACACAGGGTCTCACTACAGCCAGGGAAGTAGTGGAGAGATGCAATCCTGAGAGGAATAGTGTTAGTTAGTGATGAAATCTGAAAGTTTGTCTGCATGAAAGAAGAATCATGGAGGGCAGGCAGACATTCATTCATGTTTCATTTCTCATATTGGGAGTTTAACATGTTTTTTTTCATATCTTCACAATCATTGGCAGCTTCTAAACTTGGTAGTTTGAAGTAGGCAGTTAGTACCAAATGAAAACCAGATTAAGGGACAATTCATATCCACTAATGTTAAGAGAGAGAATAATTCAGTTCAAGTAATTTCAGCTAATTTTGGCTACATTCACAAAGCAGGTCTTGATGCTTAATTCCCATTTTTTTTCCCAAAGCAATGGCTTTTTATAGAGCATCAACAGCAACTTCTGTAGAGAAGTCTCTTTGGATGTGTAGTCGGAAGCGGGAGTGGTGGGATTCTGATGTGATTCGCTTTACTCACACAGACTTCTTTTATAATTTTCGTACTTACAATTTTCAGCCAGATCAATTTTCGGTCACATCAGGTTAAAAGACCATTCATATTGCTGTGAAAGAGTTAGATATAGGTCATGTTTGGTCATAACACAGAAGATTTTGGTTGCATTTTCTTGCTGTGTGATTGTATCTGTATTCAGCTCATGTCTTGCAGCGCTCTAAAAATAAATAAATACATACAGAAAAATGTTGTCAATTCAATTATGTTGGAAGATTTAAAGTCAGTTACATGGGTAGTAACTAATTAGTTTTACTCAGTTATATCTACTTGAGTAACTTTTTGTGGAAAAATTGATTCTAGTAGTAACTTTACTACACTGTAATTTTTACTTTTACATGAGTACTATTACTGTAAATCATCACTACTCTTACTTGAGTAAGATTCATGGATATTCTAGCCACTGGGAGTAACTTTAGTAAATTAAGAACAAACATATTGAAACCAAGAATGCACCTGAGACAGATACACACAGCTTCAGTTAATGTGAAGTGAGACCTCTTGTTGAACACCAGCTTTGTTGATTTGATCATTTATATGTGCTGAGATGTGAAGGTAAAAAACATAGGAGAGTACTATACATTGTCACAGGAAGTGCTTTACTCTGATCTAACGTTCATATACATTACCTGCAGTGTATGTTTATTAATCTTTATATTAAAGAGAATGTATTTGGAAAAGTATTTCTTCTGCCTTAATTTGCATTCTATTTATACAATATGTATAGTTTGATTTTTAAAATTATTTGGTGCACTTTAAGTGTATTGATTTATTTATTTGGGTAATGTGTATGTTTCTGTCAGTTTTTGGTCCTCCATCATTTCCACCTTTCAGTGCCTGAGCTAAACACAGTTAGCAGGTCTCCTGCTGCTGTGGTGTGGTACGAGCCAACCAGCTTCCTGGTTGGCTCGTGTCGGAGGTGAAACCCTGACCAGGCAGCCGAGGCGCTGCCAGTGCTTTTGCTCTCAGGTGTTCCAGGTAGTCTCCATAAGCAGCTCCACTCACCGTGAGCCCGCCTGCTGCTACTCAGGAGCCCTCGGCTGCTCCAGATGTGGCTTAATTTACTGCGACTTGGCTAATCATGGTGATTAAGGATTAATTACTGCTAATCACTTTTACATAAACTGGTTGGCAGCAGCAGAGCGGTGCTCAGAGAAAAAAAAATGCCACACACACCAGTCATTCAGTCAGTTAGTCGCAATAGGACGAAGCTAAAAGCTGTCAGGCTTTCCAGTTTCTCTGGGCCCGTTCCCTAGCAGTTTCTCTCCCTGGAGCTCAGCAGTCAGAGCCATTTAACCTCTAATAGCTGCCCACTACGAGGCTGAATGCTGAGTGGATTGTGTGGAGCTCGGTCCAGACTCTCCAGTACTAGATCCAGTCGTGTTCGGCGATTTTCCTCACTGATCTAAGAGACGTCAACAACATTCAGCGCAGCGGTGGCGGCTGGTTTGGCTGATCAGATACTGCTGGGTTGCTCGACTCCGTTGCTAAACAAGATAAGAATACGAAGGCGCACAACCACCGTGGCTTCCATTAACACAGACTGACAAGGGAATCACAGGGACCATCAGGGGTTCCGGCAGGAGGCTGACAACACAGCCTCCTGCCCCTCCCACTAGAACCCAGGGTGGCAGCATGGTCACCTTCCCTCCTTGGCCTGTTTTCACACTGTGACATGCTCGTCTGCCCTCCGGAAGGAATGGCTTTAATAAGGTAGAGCAGAACAAGGCGACTGTTAATGAAATGGCAGGCCCAGTCAACACAGCGCCTGAGGCAGTGGACGGCCTCAGTCTGGTGCACGCTGCTGGACGCTCATGTGGGACACACAGGACACTTGCTTGAATGCTCTTCAACTGTTACCCATCCCTAATGTGTGCCCAAACGGCAAACGCTGGATTGACCCAAACGGAAATAATGCTGTTTTATGATTTTTCAAAGTCTTAATGATGACATGAGTCTGGTACTTGGAATAAAAAGATATGAAAGTTTTCTGGGAGAACCACTGACCCCAAAACCTGCGAGGGAATATGTATAGTACTTTAAAGGGCCCAGTTCTGATGACACCCATTGGTGGTATCAGGGAATTAGGTACGTGTGTGAGATGAGAAGGTCCCCTCTTCCTCTGATAAAGTGCTGGTGACAAAGCAGAGTGGTCACACACAGGATGAGGGAGTAACAGAGCACCTTAATGTGAAGGCTGTCAGCCTGCCTCTCCTTGGTTTTCACCTTCTGAAGAGCACAAAGCCTTATCGCTTTAATTGACTCCTTATCTTTTTGCTAATTTCCCCTTTAGTGCAGTAGCTGCCATCTACCATTTGATATGTCATTTTCCATTAGCTTTTGGATGACTGACAGTAAGTGGCTGTATAGATCAGGATGTTACATAAAAAAGCAGATTTCTTTTTAACAATGTTGAAGAAGCTCAGTTTGCACCTAAAACCCCTTCTATTAACCTCTTCTATTTCTTATTATCATTAGAACAGCACATGGCTGCCTTTGTTTTAGAAGTTGTACATATCTAATTATAAAGAAGTGAATGTATGATATAATGTTCCGCCTGCTGACAGGAGCTGAAAGAGTCGAATCTCTACAAAGATAAACAGAGGGGACTTAAGGAAAGCAGGATTTAATAGTTTGATGCCTGTCATCTTCCTCCTGGTGTATGTTGGTTCTCTTTCCATCCCGCTACACTTGCGACTGTATAATGAATTATGCCGATGTTGAATTAGCATGTAGCTGTCGCTTCAGCTCGGGTGCTCGCCTCGTGACAGGACCACCGTAGCACAGGCCCGCGCGGAGAGAGAGGGCTTCCTCTGTGATTTATTAACCGCTGAAGCCACAATGAAGTGCGCCCACTAAAGCACCGGTGCAAACAAATAGGGCCGCGGCTGTCACAGCGCTGTCACTGTAAATTCAAGCCGACAGGCCGACCACTGCCCGACCAGAAAGGGTTAATTATGCAAAAGCACTTGGCCCTCGCCAAACAAGCGTGTGGTTTTAATGATGATCCACTTAAGGCAAAGACTACTCCCATTTTGATTCTGAAATATGATGGACCATACTTTGATTTTTATTATTAATAAGTTGAATTTAAGGACTTATTTGTGGTCAGTTTCTGAGCTCTGACCTGCCAATACCCCTTTTAGCCAATTCCAGTTTCTCTTTAGGAACTACACACACCAACATTGAAATATTAACTGTTCTTTCATTAAAATTTGCTGTAACATAAAACAAAATATATATATCTCAGAAAGCTCAATCACTGGAATTCAGATAAATACAAATATAATTAAATATTTCAGTTTCACAGTATTTATCAGTTAATTGTTTTTCAAAGATAACTAACTGTGTCCACATTAATATTGTACAGAAAAAAACCCAATTTCTGTTGAGTTGTTCAATCAGTCATTCAGTGATGTTAACAAAGGTGTCACACTGTGTACATGAGAGAGAACAGCTATGGTTGCACAGTTCTGCAGTTAAATGGAGGTATTATGTAAAATGGTCTTTTTTGAGTTTTACATTATGTATTCCTTCTTCAAAAACGTACCTGCTGTGTTCCTTTGATTTGTTTCATTCAAGAATTCAAAGAGTCCTTGAATCTCCTGCAGCTAGTCTTAAAGAGACAAATGCCAATTTTAAGGTGTGAAATTATGAAGTCAAATTTCTTAAAAGTTGCTTTTGGTATGTAAATATTTTTACAACTTAAGGTAACATACCAAGTTACTTGATTATGCTATAAAATGGCACTGTATGCTTGAAAAATACAAAATGGGATTTCTGTTTAATTACATAGCAAAGACAATATTACAGTTTACATTTTAACTCTGAAGCTTCTTATATCTTCTAGTGGATTCCAGGAAGAGGCAATAGATCCTTAGGTTTATGAGGTTTAAAACAAGACTGCCAACATTTCCCAATATTTTATGTTCAAAAGGACAAAGCAGAGTGACTCTGTTGTAATATCTTAAGCTTCCTGTTATCTGCTGACATCTAACAAGCTGCAGCCTGAATGAAGGTCAACATGCCTCTGTGGAAAATGTATTCTTATAACTTCCTTCATTTCCAAGCTCCTCACTGATGTCATGCTTCTTTTTCTTTAGAAATGCACAACACATTTTCATTAACATCGGGATCGGCCGATGTTATTCAACACATTGGATGGAGTTAGTGTTTATTTCCATCTTGTTGCTGTTGGTGTTTCAGGAGAGGAGGGGTCAGCCATGTGGTATTTGTTTGGTCATGTGACAGTGATAGTGATGCAGTTCAGAACTGTTGGGTGTTTAACAGAGAGCAGAGAAGCAATGTCAGCAGTGAGGTTGCTTTCTTTATGTTGTCAAAACTTTAGAATATTAGAAAGTATTGATTATGTTCCAAAACAGCAATATCAGTTTTCACATTGGTGGATTCCTAATTTTATAGTTCTGAATTTCACTGATAAAAAAGGGTAACGTAAAGGCTGCTATTAAAGGTAAAACCCTGAAATATTCCACTATTGACAACACATCACAGGCTCAGTTATCCTGCATGAGAGGAAGATTAAAGCCATGCTGCTGAAATATTTTTCCCATATAAAAGGCCGACTGCAGAAAACCTACACTAATGCTATTAGAAGCTAATGGTGTTTAATCAGGTTTAAAAATGATAACGTGCCAGATGCTATTTCAATTTTTTTTTAAATGTTGATTTGATGGAAATAAACAACTTTTGGCAAGCACTTTATTGCCAAATAATGTTAATGCCTTTTTGACGATGGTGTTAATGTCCTGATTAGGCACCTTTAATCTGTAGTGTGCCTGAGCAGAAGACCCCCCCCCTCCCTCCCCACACCTCCAAACACACACACACACATGAACATGCTGTCTTTGGGGAGTGGGGAGTTCTAGAAATGTCCAGTCAAGGACTTGCTGAGCAGTCTAAATATGATGTTTCCTAACTGTCTTCAAGTGTCCGACTGTTGGATTATCCCTGTCCTGCTACTCATAAAGTAACCCTATGTATTACATTCCAGTATGCAGGTGTAGAACAGATGGTCTACTCCTTTCTGAGTCCAAGGTCTTTATGTATTATAGTCCAGCTCTCAAAATGTGACAGAGTAGCCCTAACGTCATTAATTAAACATCAGGTTTTTCCCCAATCAGCCATCATTGTGACAGGCTTCCATGCCAACGCTCCCTGTCAACATGCCTTGGAAATCTAGAATGGGATTACATATGGTAATGGTTTTTGACAAGCTGCCATTTGCCTCTGTTAATCTGATAGGGGAAGCTATCTGGACTGTGTAGCATGGTGGGCCGTAACTGTGCCAGTCTGATATTGTTATGCCATAAAAAAAACATTTTTGAAGATGCGAGCTGTGTCCTGGAAGGAATCTTAATCCTCCTGTCAAGCTTTTGATACAAACCCCAAATATTGTCACTGACTAAGAAGTGTATTTTTAGACCTGGATCTTGCTTCCATTTGCTGTCAATTTGAATGTTTTTTCATATTTATCAACTGCTGATGTGTATGGCGCCATGATGTGACAATCTGTAATGGATCTGTGTCCTTCCGAAAGAACACCCATTTCACTAACCCCTCTTTTCTTTTGCCATAAATTTTCTCCAATAGTTGATTTTTTTATTTAATTTTTTTTGTCAAAAAAAAAAAAGAAATCAAGGGGCCCTGATTCCTGCTTAGTAAAAGAGCTTTGGATCAGGGCCGTTTCTAGCTTTTTGGGGGCCCCAAAAACAATGGTCCACAAAAATGCTACAATCTATTACATTTAACAGGCAAAAATAGCTACAGTTAAAATTAAACTTTGAGGTGAATTAAACTGATAACAAAATCTATCATAAGAAGAACAGCAAATCAGCATGTCAAACAAAATTACAGATTTTAAGTTGCTATAAAAACTCTACGCTATAATCTGAGTAAACTGAGCTGGAGTCAGTCATTTCTTTATATCGCAGCACAATATTGATTCAGTACTAAAACTGAGTTGATGTTGAACAGATTCTTGGTTGTCTCTAAATAACCAAGTTATCCTAGCTAACATGAGAAAATAAACCTGCTAACACCAGAAAAGTTGCTCCATCTTCTCTTATCAAGCCTACATCACCAACAAATGAGCCACTTGATCATTTGTTTTTTTCCTCTGTTTTCTTTTTCCTCACATTTTAACTGGGCCACTAAACCTGTTTTGGATGCCATCTGTCTGCTGTATTTTTCTCTCTAATGGGAATGATTGGAGTCAATTATTCCCATCTTACTGTTGGACCATTCATGTACCTAAAATTAAAGGCTAAAAATGTCTTAAATTCCTAAACGTAAGTTGACCGTTAACATGTTAGTCGCAGATCCTAAATTTTGTCTTGACATGACAAAATTTTGACATGACAAAAACTTTTCTGTCAGGCAGAAGTTTGAGTCGCACACAAACATCTTTGTGTACATACATTCTGTATCTCGAGATGATAACTCACTTCTAACATACCCTTGTTAGCTAGCTATCTAGCTAGAGTTTTTCATGCAAATTTACCACCAGTTGGCTGGATGAAGTTTGTACATTTCTTTGAGATATAGATTCTATTGATCTTAAAAATATCTTAAATTTGAGTTGGTGAAACCTGCAAAAACGGTCTTGCTTAAACTGATGTATATTTGCCCTGATTAATATTTTAATACCCACACCCATCTTCATATGAAGCCACAAGCCAATCTTCTGGAATGACTAATATATAGGGAGCAAAGAATTCTACATGTGTGCTCAATGAAAACAAGCAATGAAGGTGGTGGGTGGGGGGATTTAAGCAGCCTTCTCTCCACCCAAATAGGGATGTAAATCATCCACAAGCGTGATAGTCTAAGCTAAGCGTGATAGTCTAAGCTTACCCTAGCAGAGCAAAAGCCCCCCTCCCACACCCATACCCACCCATCCCTCAACTGTGTGGAAATGAAATAAATATTCCCTGATAAACGATGGTGGTAGAGATGGTTAAACATCCACCTCTCCAAAAGCCAATTGCCCCGAGCTTTTATTAAAGATCGATTTGATTTGGGGAAAAGGCCAGATGTTGTGAGGTTAAGCAAATGTCACATTCTCCCATTCCGTTTTACATTTTCCTGCCTTCTGCGTCGCTGACATTTCATCTGTACCCGGAGCACTGAAAGCACCTGGCCTCCTCCTTTGCCGCATCCCACCACAATTGTGCGTTTTGGTCACATTATTGGTCAAGTCAATGATCACAAGCGCCACCGAACTCCTGCAGTTTGCATTTTGTATAAACGTCTGAAATAAAGCAAAGCAGTGCGTCCCTGTGAAGATTACCTGTCAACAGCAGGAGGATGGAGTAGATCGGCTGACTACAAGCCATTCAGGACGTGGCAACGTTTGACCGTGGAGGAGGAGGTGGAGAGGTGGGGAGTTCAGGCTCAAACCACCACACTGAGATAATTGTTTATCCCTTGGAGAAGCTTTGCTGTTTTGTCTGCGGGTGGCTAAGTAAGTTGAGCAGCAGTCTTTGCCGGCCCAGACCCAAGGCTCGGAAACATTAGGATGAATCAATTAGGCCGCCATTACCCAATAAAGTGGCCCTCACTGAGTCATGTAATTACGACCCACAGCAAAGCCAAATTTATGGAGGCACATTATCCCCTTTTTTCTCCTTCTTCTATTCATTTGTTCGAGGCAATCTTTGCATTGTTGTAATTATGTGCTTTGGTTTCCACACAGAATAAATAAATCATTTGTTCCCATCAGTTCTGAGCACTGTTCAGCCTGTGGTTTGTAATAAAAAAAAAAAAACCACTATTTTTCTCTGTTCAATTAGAAATGAACTCAGAAATCTAAAGTCAGCCCTCTCTGAGAGAGAGATGTGGGGAAGAGCTGATGTTCTAGGCAGGCAGCTACTTAGCTTGTTCCCAGCTCCGAGGACGCTGTGTAAGTGTGACAATGTGCTGTCAATGAGGGATGACAGTACACAGCCAACATGGCGTAATGCATTGTTCCTTCCTGGGTCCCTCCTGACAGATGCTCTCCAAGACAGCTGGATCAGCAGCAAGAGCGGCGCCGGGATCTGGGCCTGCCTGCGTCTGATGTGAGGCTGATTAGCAAGGCTAAGATACACGTGTCAACAAGCCAAGTCTGGGGATGGCATCAGAGTTTACGCTCATTGTCAATTTAAGAGCTCTTCATGTGCTTAATTCGAGCATAATGCACCAGATGGAGTAAGGGGCGCTGCTGGATCCAGTCGTTTGTTTCCCGTTTTTTCCATGACCTTTTCTTATTTAGCCAGGGAGAAGGAAAAAAACAGTGCCGGATAGTTTCTCTCTGTCTCCCTTCCAAGACGTTTCCTAAGAAATGACCTTCTTTGCAACAGGCGCTCCTAGAAGACTGATGCTGGAGGAGCTTCAAGCCAAGTGAAATAAACACTCGGCGAATGTTAAGCAGGAAACTTGGCAGGCATGAAGAGAGTTGCTTTTGTGGACACTGAGGATTTTTGCATTCGATTTTCATTCCACAGCCTAAATAGTTTATGAGTGTGTTGGAAAAAAAAGTCAAGCCTTGAATTTTTAACTACATTAGTCTTTAAAATGTTCTTCCTGCGTTTCATACCCTCAGGTTAGTCTTTATTTAAAGATCATCTTTGTATTAGCCAACCTACTGCCTTTATAATACCAGGGTAAGTATTTTACATGATTTTCTAAGTAAAGATTCACCCACTAGCTGTCCACAGACAGAAACAGGTTCATTTTCCATTGATCAGCTCTAATATTAACAACAACGAAAAAAGATTCTGGGTTTTTTTTAAATCAGATGAAACAGTTAGGTAGCTATGCTTTGATCAGAGTCCCTACACTTATTTTATTATAACATTCCATACTTTTCTAGCTTAATATATATTTACTCTTTTTTTAAGCAGTCTAGGCATTTGATTACAAAGCCTGAAACTGTTTGAAGAGAAGTCCAGTCTTATGATCTGTGGATTCCACAAACAACAAAGCCACATAATGCTGAAACTTTTTTCACTGCTTCAATAAATAATGGAGTTTCTTTGACTGAATGCAGATTGTCCAAAGTAAAGTTTGGGAACTTTGAACTTTTAAAAAACTTGAATGTAGTCATTTTTTATATCCCTGTGGTCTTAATGCGACAACACTCAGGAGGAGTACGGCAAATGATGCTCACAAAGCACAAGGGTGAAGGATGTCCTGTCAGACCGTCAGCTCACGAAACCACACACGAAAACATTTTTCTAAACATTGCACCACGCAAAGAGTTAAAAGCTCATGGGCTCCAAATGACCCATCTCTTAAGTCTGTGGGAGGATTAAATAGGAGTGGCCCAATTTACCTGCCCTGATTTTATTGATTTTGGATGATAGGCAATTGACTGACTCTTAAATGAGAAACTGATCTTATGAACCTCTGAAAGGTCTAAAAATGAGCTTTTTCCCCATGTTGCTATTGCATTAGAGAGAACATACAGATCACGCACCAGGTAACGTCTGCGCAGGTTGACCAGTCACCCCGCTGTTGCCGACTTAGCGACTTTTCAGGCAAAACAATTGGTATTGACTAAACTGATCGGTCTTTTTAAAAATCAGCAATCGGCCAGAAAACTCTGATTGGTTCACCGCTGGTTTGGTTCAACCTAGTGTACGTTTAAGGCGCTTGGTTGTGTAGTGGGCCATTCAGTCGGTTAGTAATTCAAAACTAAAAATACTAAAAGTGAATGTGTTCAAAGGAAAAATGATTGATCTAATGAAAACATATCAAACAAATAGAAATCTATGTGCTCTGGTTTTCTCCAGACATTTCCAGAAAGCGTGAGAAGGAACCCTGTTGGAGACAAAAATTGAAATAATCTTTGAGTTCCTTTAGTTTCTGTTGGATTCAAAATGACTACCTTTGTTGAAAAACCTGTTTGCATTGTATACATTTTCAACAAATATATGAATATACAAGCATTGGGGATTACTAAACTGGATCTGTTGTCCAGTATAGAAAAGCTGTTGGTCTTCACATTCACGCCGTTGTTCTCCTGCTGGACGGATTGCCTGACAGCGGCTTATTTTCCTTCATTCCCTGGTTTTAATAGCCACTTCACGCGGGTGTTTATGAGGCAGCAACTTTAGGAGACGGTGGCCCCTGTGCTTGTGAGCAGTCAGGAGCAGAGGGAGCGGCGAGGGCTGGCCCCAACGGATGTTAACCGAAGCAGACAGGCGGGTTTAGAGTTTCTGACGGAGCGGGTCTGATCGGGTCACAATGGGGCTGAGAAGGTGCCAGAGTTTTCCCCACTGTGAGCCTGGATAGATTACTAGTGAGGTGACGGAGTCTGGATAATGAGAAAGTATGTTTTTACACTCTTATGTCCCAACAGACCCCCTGCTCCTCAACTCTGTCTTCATCTTCCTCCTCCTCCAGCTCTCCTCCTTCTCTCAATCTACCCCCTACTGAGCCCACCGCCTGAACCGCTGACCTCTTCTGCTCACCCTGCAGAAAAGGGGAGTAAGGGGGTGGCGGGGTCCTTGTACAGCAGGCCTTGTTCTCATCCTGAAGACACCCTCCAAACCCTCTCATTTAACCAACCCGGTAATCACACCAAGCGCTCCCATTTTCTCTGAATTAATGAAGTGTTCCCCACGAAATGTGAAAATAAATTTTCACATTTCATATTATGTATGTTTTTGTAAAGTCATTTATGCATTTATAGTAAAACTACTGGCCCAGAGTTCTAACAAACTCGGAAGAAGTTGTCTTTATTTGATGTTTGAAGCAGTCAGGTTCTGGGTTGATGTTGGGATCCGTTAGGAACCTGCTGCCCTGTTGCCGAGCAGAACGCTTTAGAGGAGCCTCTTATTGAAATGGACGGCTTCTGGATGGAAGAAGACGAGTCTGAGCCAGGGATTGATTTCACCCCAGAAAATGGAAGGTGGGATTTAAATGTCCTACATGGCAAGAGAGACCTCTAGTGGATGGCCATTTTTTTTACCCATCTGACTTGCCAAACTGAACGCACACACACCTTGCTTCACTACATCACATCAGATCATGCTGGTTAATATGAAATGTGCTAGCGATCCTCTGTCATGTCGTGTTTTACTCTAAACGGGCCGGCTCATGTGCAGGAATCGTTCCAGTCCCTTTAGACAAACAGCTTCTACCAGACCGGCTGACATGATGACAGAAGAAAATTAAAAGGGATTGTTGATGGAGAATGGATCCCAAAATACTAAATCATCCTGGATTATGTTGTTATTGTCCCATTTATCTGCTGCTCATCTTTCTAATTCATCACTTGGTAAACAAAACCAAAACTTTTTCTAAAGCCTAATTCTCAGTATCTTTGTTGCCGAAAGTGTTGTTTACACAAACTGAAATGATTGTTTTTATTTTGTCTTTATGTAGTTTAATACATTTATAGACTACAGAAGTTTAATTCAGGATTCCAAAGAAATCCCAATGTGAACAGTGAACACTGCCAAATTAAAATAAATTTTCACATTTCATATTATGTATGTTTTTGTAAAGTCATTTATGCATTTATAGTAAAACTACTGGCCCAGAGTTCTAACAAACTCGGAAGAAGTTGTCTTTATTTGATGTTTGAAGCAG